>JAQQAE010018418.1:0-11201 GCA_029823295.1 Pseudamia nigra
GAATCTACGTCGCGGATGTCGCCTATCGCGGGTTATTTTTAGAATGTAACCCCCGCGATAAACGAGGGACCACTGTAATCACTTGGGTGGGACTTCTTCAAATGATTAAACAGATTTCTTGTGTTGCCGGTTTTTGAGAGCACTGACCACCAACATACCTTGCACATCGGCTTAATTCCCTCCGTGTCAATTTGGAGATGCCCAAACCAACGCCACCAGGTTTTTCTCTTCTGTTAAAAGAAGTTTTTCCTCCCCCTGTCGCCTTTGCCTTGCTCTCTGTGGTTCTGTTGGGTTTACTCTCTGTATAGTTATGAGGTTTCTGCCTCGAATTGTGAAGCGCCAAGAGATAATCGGCGATTATGATTGGCGCCATACAAATAAAGATTGAATTGAATTGAAATAGGTGATGGCAGTTTCTTAAATGTGAATATTGTGCAGTTTCTTTCCTCCTTGATTACAGCGAATGGAATATTGCTCATTTGTGATCAAACAAGACACTTGGTGACATTTGCCTTTTTAGAAACACTTTTTCACAATTTTCCAACATCTTCCATATGATTATTTACAGATAAATCAGCAGCTTTTATTTTGTGCTTAGCCATATATTCTTAAAGTTCTGTTTGTGTGTATTGTAAAATTCATATAATCTGAAGTGTTAAAACAAACTTCTCCAGGCGTGAGGGGTGGCGCGGTTGATACTGCAAACCAATGAAAGTGCAGTCCTCTTTACTTGTTGATCACATTGAAATGCTGAGCTTAGACTGGTTCCCGACAAACACGGCTACGTGGAAAATTGTCCTGAAGCTGAGCACTCTATCACACACAGGCAGCATGCGGAGAAGAAAATCCTCTGGGGAAAAAAAAATCTTTGGAAGAGTTTCCTATTCGGATCTCGGTGCTTGCACTTTCAGAAGTTCCTAAAAGGACAAATTGTGGAGCTTAAAATGTTTTCTCATTTACATGAGCAGCAGTGCCCTAAAAACATACTGGCGGTGCCGTAGGTGACTCCATTCAGGGCGTGTGTCAGCTTTTGATTTCATTTGTGCTGGGTATATTGGTGGGAGAACAGGAATGCAGCACCCTAAGGATACGGAACATTAGCTCCGTGATGGTGACATCACACTGCAACACAAGCAGACAGAGTGAGCGAAGAAAAGGATGAGACAAGAACAGAGTCTGAAAAGAGGATGTCTAGGAGAGGAGCATGTATAGGAGAAAAATGAAATGATAGAATTAAAGAACAGTTTCAACGACTGAGTCGGCTCGTTAAGATTTACAGTTGTGTATATCTGTTCACACTTGAATAATCTCTTAATAGCAGCCTTTGCTAAAGATGTGGAAAGCAGTGACACATTCATCTTGTCTAACCAAATCCTGATTGGCGCCTTCCCCAAGTCACTCCATGACTAATTCATCCGTTTATTTATCTCATACTCATGTAATATGAATCAAAGGCTCAGTCAATGCACTCTGTAGGCTGTAAGCTTCTGCATATCTGTTGCTCGAGTTGCAACTCTCCTATTTTTTTAGTTTTGCTTGCTGTATGGCCACCATGCTGCTCTCTCCTTCCTTGCCTCCATCTGGCCGACTTTGCAGTGCGTTTGAACCGCAGTGAAGGCTCAGGGGCAGATGAAGGGATAATTTCTCTCTGATATTTCTCCATTTCGTCCTCTGCTCTGAGCTAAGCTGCACACTGTGATAAATTGGGCTGGGGGGAGTCTCAATGGCTCTGTCCTATTTTGGGCTCCAGCTAGGTTCTCTGACTTTAGCTGCCTCCCTGGCCTGGATCCTGAGCAGGCAGTTCTCGTTTCAAGTTGGGATTTAACCTTGAAAATTGTTACTCAAACTTAGCTTCCCATCAAGCATGGATTCAGCTTGACTACAAGCTGTGGGTTGGGAAAATTCTGAGAGAGTTTTTTTTCTTTTTTCCCAGTTGGTTTTGTGACACCTTTATGCTAATTTCTGCATTTGCTCTGATATTTTTGACTTGGAGGGTGCCACACCAAAGCCTTATAACATCAGACAAAACACTGAAATCACTTTGAACCAATTCTCTAATTCCAACTGCTTAAATGTATTTTTTTTTCTTTCCCTCTGTACTTGTTTTTTAAGATTTTTTTTTAAACCTTTTTCAGCTTTATTTGACAGTTCTACAGTGACGACATGACGGTGGGGAGAAAGCATGGGGGGGTGACATGTGGCGGAGGCCTGCAGGCCAGATTCAAACCTGGGCCACTGCGAGCAGGCCTTGAGCCATACATGGGTGCGCGCTGCCAGGCACTCTACCAACTGAGCTACCAAGGTGCCCCTTCCTTCTGTACTTTTAAACCAAATTCATTTTGGGTGGTAGGTGAACAGAACGCTTTTCAGAATGTCATCCTGGTCTTGTTCCATTTTTCTGACAAGACAAAACAATCATGAAAATAATTGAACCGACAATTCATCTGAAAATCATCATTAGTTACAACCATAGACTGTATATATTAGTGGACAAAGTGACCGTGATGTCACCCATTGGTTTCTGAATGGCAGTTTTGATGCTGATCAGGTTGTCATTTGCTGGGTAACCTTTTAGAGCCAAAAATAATATGTGACCATATTTGGACAAATGGTGGCAGAGCCACAGGAGCATAGTTTGTCAGAGGTCTTATGGGCAAGCTAATGTTAACTGCTACCTTAATGACTTGATTAAACTTTACCAAGCATTGTTGAACAATGTCATATTGCAGTTGTTGGTGTAAGCGCTTACCTATGACTACATTCGAGCATCTGAAAAGCTATGTTTTATTGAATAAATCGAAGACACAAAGGTCTGACTCCATTGGCGATTTGTGTTACCATCGCAACCTGTCAGTCAAACCTCAGCATGGCAGTAATTTGTCAGATTATTTGCAGTTATATCTAAATAATGGAGCAAAATTTCAAGATGGACCATGAGATCACTTGTTAGAGCGTACAGAAAATGTTTTGAGACTATGATGACTCATGACAAAAATGTACTCGGCTAGTATTTTCAGAGAGAAGTTCAATGCAACTCTGAGAGTCATGGCTTCTTGGAGTCCAATGAACGGTGCCTCAGAGGCCAGTAGCAGTATTACAACTCTGTTACTTCTGCGTTGGCCTCGGTGCACAGCCCCAGTCATTGCCCTCTGGTTACAAGCCCATACATATTTTAACATCAATCAACACTTATGCAAAGGCTGCTGCATGAAACACATTTTCCAAAATGGTTGAGAGCTGCTGCTAAATCACTTACATTTTGATTTATCTGTTTATTAGTTATTATACTTGACAAATTCATAATGGACTTACAGTGTAGTGGTATTATATTTTCTTGGATTGATAAAGCAGTTTATGATTGACAAATTACTATTTTCTGAATAAACTGTTTCTTAAAATATGAAAAACATGGACTTTAATTTCTTTAAAGTTCAACTTTGAGAATTTTTGGGAGCTTGTAAACCAGCAGCTGAAAGTGTTTATGCGTATGAATATTTACTCACAGCTGTCTGTGATGGCAGAGTGAGCTTTTTGTTGAGTCTCGTGTCCTCAGTATTTCAGATTAACTTGAGAGGGAGAGTTGTGAAGTAGCAGGAGAAGGTTCAGAAGAAAAGAGGGAGGGGTGTTTGAAAGTGGGTGAGACATTCCTCATAGCTTAAGTCCACCCACATTTTTACACAGTCACAGTGTGTTGTGTTTGAGCAGTCAATGACCCGTTATTGATCTTCATCTGGAATGCATTTTGCTGCTTGGACCAATCGGTGTGTCAATACCTGAACTACTAAATGAATCGTTGTTCTTAACAGTTCAGGCGTTTTCCTCATACATCACCTGCAACTGTACTGTAACTGTACAACTGTAAAGATTCATGGTTCATTTGGGGTTTCCCGACAGCTGTTTGTCATAGAGGAAACTAAACACTGCGGCGGGGCGGGGGGGGTTGAAATTAAATTTGTTGTTTCTGGAGTCCATCATTTTTATTTATTTATTTTTTGTAGGAAAGCGTTTTTTTTTTTTTTTTATTAAAAAAATGTTTTGGCCTGAAAACAGGTTTTTTTATTTATTTATGTAATAATGTAGTTATTATTTATTTAAAATATATGAATGTTTGACTTTTGAGAGTATTTAAATAAGAGAGAAATGTGAGAAAATGTTAATGCCTGTCTGAGAATAGAGTACAAAGTGTGCGGTGAGGGGCTTGACAGCCATAAAACAAATACGGTGGTGCCCCGGCTAACGAATTCAATCCGTTCCGGCGTCATGTTCGTTGTGCGAATCATGCATTAGCCAGAGCTAGTTTTTCCGTAGGAATCTACTTCGTGGATTTCGCCTATCACGGGTTATTTTTAGAATGTAACTCCCACGATAAACAAGGGACCACTGTATTCACATCTACATGAAGATGTGTAAGCTTAAGACTAACATTGTTTTCACTAGTGGACATTAGCGATCAACCGATATGGGTTTTTCAGGGCCGATACCGATTATTAGTAGTGAAGGAGGCCGATAACCGATATTTGGAGCCGATATTCAGTTGTAGTAAAAGTGTAAAAATGTTGAGTAATAGAAACGCTTAAGTTGGTTTAAATGCCTAAAGCATTTTACTTAACCAAACAAATAGAAAATAAATAGGTCCAGAAGTGCATGGATCGTAGACTCACAAGTTATTTAAGTAGTTGTGTGCTGTAGAGTTTTTCATGCGACTTTCACACAAACACACAGTCACACACTATTCTCCACATTACATACATTCAACCCATTGATGATACATAGTCTGCTGAGTATTTACATCCAGACTGGACAACTAACGTGGTAAGAACTAATCAGGCTCCACCTTAACGTATTTCCGTACAATAAAACAAGTGAATTGAGTTTTTTTACGCATTCTCTCTCAATCACACACACATGCTTTTACTATCATGGACTGTTTGACTGTTGATATTATCAGCAGTTTCTTTCAAGTACAGTGGTATCTCGGATAATGAATTTAATCTGTTCTGGCCTCACAATCAGTATCTGAATGATTCGTTATCCAAATTGACTTTTTCCATAGGAATACATGTAAAACCAATGAATCCGTTCTGGACCCATGACAAACTCCCATATGAAGTATGTATTACACACGTGTCTGCCAATGTCCAACGCGGCCAGCCCGTGTCCGCCCATTGCCAGCCCGTGTCTGACCGTGTCGACACGGCCGGGAGCAGGCTGGCTGCGGGCCGATGGCTTCAATGACGGTACAGTATCACCAGCGATTTCCTTCTCTTTGATCCAAAGCAGCAGTTCTCCTCCATAACACAAGCTCTCCATAACACAAGCTAACAGCTATTAGCCGCTAGCCTCTGTTAGCTTGGCTAACGGCTAAGGCGCACCCTCAAAAAATGATCCATTTTTGGTTTTTTTCCATACATAAGGCGCATTACGCAACACAAAACTTAGATAAGTCAAACTTTACTAAAAATTTTAAATATTATAAATTAAACATTTACTCAAGGCTTTCCACAATGACAGCAATACTAAAGCATTTTGACAGATTTTTGAGCGCCGTGTACCACATACTGACTTCGAACCGATTTTACCGTAAGCACAAACCTGGAAAAATCCATGTATAAGGCGCAATGGATTATAAGGCACACGTTCGATTTTTGAGAAAATTAAAGGATTTTAAGTGCGCCTTATAGTCAGAAAAATACGGGAGTTCTATATATTACTGATTATCATTTCATATCATGTGTAGGTCAGATGAACAAACTTTCTATGGGTGTGTACTATTTGCTGGTTATATTTTGATACAATTCATCATTATTAAATAATTAAAAATTATTTAAAAAGTGAAATAAAAAGACTGACAGCCTTTTCTCAAACAAATCAAGATGCCATCAAATAAGCAGGAACATAGTAAAACTTTTCCTGCTAAATAAAAATAATGGCTAAATTAAAAAAAAAAAAAGAAATAAGCTGGATATTAATGCTATAACTTGGCAGGTAGATTATTTGATAAATAATTCAAACAAATTGGATAGGTTTTATTGTATAGGATTGAAATTTTTACAAATGACTCTTGGAAAACATTTTAGCATCCTCTTAATTCACAAAAAACATGCTTCACCACTGGTGGGCTTAACAAGTTGTCTGGGAGAAACCTTGAACACTCATACTAGAAAGGTATGGAAATATTTTCACATCTTAAATGGAAAATGGTAAGTTTAGACTGAGGCTTATTTTGGAACCAACATGGAATATGCTGTTTACGTGACATGATAAATTCTGAATGTTGTTGGAATAATATTGTGCACATTGACAGCATGAGTATCCTGCACCCAAAACACTTGACCAGTGCCGAATATCCAGCTACTCATATAAGGTGAACCAGCTAGAGTGTTGGACTTTCAGTAACCCATAGTATACAAGTCATGTTTAGGTACATATTGCAATCGTACTATGTATCCTCAGACAGAGACGCGACAAGAGACAGACAGATATGGCTGTGTCTCTGCCCTACCTCTGTGGATGCTCATGCACACTTGGCTTGATTGCAGTGTTTGGGAATTGTTAACAGTACTATTGACAACAAAACATAGAATGCTCTTCAGTTCAGGAGCTAACTGTCAAGAACAACCTGTGCGACTTCAACAACCACTTCGCTGAACTTCTGCGAAGACATGTTGAGGTTGGTAGTGCAGGGAGGCACCCACAATCACTGCCCCACTTTAGAGGCCACCTCCACAATGATGCCCTGGACACTGATTGGTCTGGAAGCAAGATCCTCCTGAAGCTGTGTTTTTTGGATTAGGCACTAGGGTGTTGAATTTCTGCTGCCTGTATGGATCTACCTCAGCATGACATGGCATTATGGTGATGCAACATAAACATATCATGACGTTAATGTAGCTCGACTGGTGCCGCAACTAAGGACGCAGTGACAATTGTGGAAATTTATGACTGTTTAACCTTCAAAATAAAGTGTCATTTGGAAACTGTCAGGTGAGAAAATAGTTGTTTAGACCTTAAATCAGTGGTCAATTTATCTGTCTGACATTGTTGATGACTCTTTTGGCTTGAATTGGTTTCCATCATGATATGACAACACACATGTACTTGCAGAAGCAAATCTGGATTGATCAATCAGCAAGCTGCATGATTTGACCTCATGTTTGGCATAATTTTGGCCACTTGGAACCATAACAAAGGAGGAACCAAATAGTATCCCGTAATTTCACTTGGTCCCATGTTTAAAAAAAAAAAAAAAGAAAAAGTCATGCTGAGGTGAGTCAAGCTGACAGACGGTGCAAAACTGACATAAATCAGCATCTTTCTCCAAAACACATCTCCTTTACAAAACTGGTTATACTAACAGAATTAACAGAGTGGAGTGACGAGTTTTCTGAGCCCATCAAGAAGACTCTGGAAATGCATATTACTTTTTATAAAGGATATAAATCAATCAGAAAATGTTTGGATTAGCTCAGGGCATCCTTAATCATGGTTGTCAACGTATTCACTATCTAGGTACTTACCTTCATTGTTAAGATTCATAAGGTTCATATGGTATCAGAGCAGGATCGACACATACCTGTATATCTTTAGTAGGACTTCTGTGTTATACACAGCTCGTATCAGATGGGTCACTAAGTCCATGATGCCTTGATGTGAATAAAATGAGTACTTTGAGCTTGATAAGTGGTTTTGCTGTTATCTCAGCAGATGAAGTCTGAGATTTGACTCAAGTGTTACTGCTGCAGGTGTGACTCAATCTCTGCCTGGGAGAAATGAGGTAGAAAGATGTTGGTGCTGCAAAGTGAGAACTTTGTCCTTTAGTACTCTACTCAGGGACAAACATTACGCAAGGCACGGACATTTATCCTAAGACACGTGTGAACATGCGCTCACAGCTCTGTTGTACAGCCTGAGGTTTGAAGGTCATTGTGTGAATTGTAGAGTTGCTACTAATGAGAACCTTTACAAACTATTGTCTTGATTGCTTGATTATGCTTATTACCAACCAAAAAGCAAAAGAGATTAAACCTGCAAAAGTGAGTAAATCTGTAGATTGGTGAGGGTGAAAAAGGCAAATTCACTTCATTACCAGAACAACCATGGTTAATTTAATCATGTATTGACCTTGGTTTGCCTCTCTAAAGCTAATTCCTTGTTCATACTATGACTGATTTATATTTGTATTTTTTAGTGCCATAGACAGTTTTCTGTCCCATGTGTCCACAGCTTGTTAGTGATCTTAATTTAATAATTGATGCATTATAGTTCCACAGTTTTTCTGTATTGTAATTCCTTAGTGATTCCTTAATGACCTACTTGCTGCTAAAATCCAGGCCACACTTAATTATTGATTGCTGAATATGCAAGACTGTCAATACAGAATGCAAAAGTGATCTGCAAAACAAAGTGTCTCAAACCAGCTTTCATTTGCTCTTAATTTCATTTTGCACATTTTGTTTTTTAAGCTTTGTTAGGTTCAAAAATATCTCTTGAACTATTCAAAATCTGGCACCTTAAAGGACAAATTCAATAAATTCAGCAAGTAGAGCCTGTTGTTTGTTTTTTTTTTTTTTTTTTGTAAAATCATTAACCCTCCCTGTGTAGGAGGTTTCTCCTCTGCACCAGTCATCGAAATGTCCTCTAGCAGACACTTGTCAGAGCAAACATGGCGATCCCACAGTGAATCATATGCACTGCTGAGTGGGAAGAGGATAGACTGGTTGTGTTGAACTCTTCCTTGTGTTGATAGAGATTACTTGAAGTGGTCTGAAGGGGGAAGACATCCAGCGAGGGAGATTCATTCTCTCTACCATTTACGTTTAGTCGTTAACATAGATGTACAGTCCACCTTCTTTGCTCTTGCCAGAATCATGGTTCTGATTGCTCCGGTAGATGGTGCCTCATGTTGGCTGCACAACCATGTTGGGAATCACAGGATGTAGCCTGTTTTCAGTCATGATCATCACACAGCAGTTACGAACAAAACTGTCAGTTGCCCTCCACAGCCCTGCTTGGTGAGTGGGCTCGCATGCCTCGGGCACTTTAAAACCAATGTATATGCAGGCAATAGCCCAAGGTTCTTTTTTTTTCAGCAGAACTTCTTCTGTGTCATCGGCTTTAATGTCTGCTACTACAGATTCAGTTTTGGAACTTTCGCTGTACATTTTTACTGCTCAACTCCTCTGCTAACTCTGGTGCTCTGTTGCATCCATTTTTAGCTGTGCATCAGTGAAAATGGTCCCTAGTCAAACAGTTTGCTGCTGTACCATGGTCCGAATGCTGTTAAGACTATGTAAACTACTATTGCAGTATATGGAAAAATTCATACCAGAACAACAATAAAAAACAGCCTTTGGTATGAACCTGTTTACCACCTAGAACTACACAGTGTTCTTGAATTCTTATTTGATTTTTATTGAAAGTAAATTAATCTGACCTAATTCTAATATTTTTTGACTAGTGTGAAGCCACTTCTCAAGCTTGGCTGTAATATTTTATAGTTTTTCTTATAGTTAAACATTCTGATAGCCAACCATGTGCCATATGAACAAGTCTCTGTCATCCCTGTTCTCATCCTTGAAGTACCACATTGTGCATACATCAATGCAAAGGGGCCATTATCCTCACTCAGCACCATGTGCAGCTGCTGTCACAGTAGGCAACATGCTGTGAGACTTAAAATCACCATCAATAAGCTGCATTATTTTATCACAGAGCATGATCGGAAAAGATGAGCCCCATTTTTCTCAAGCTTTCTGGGGCTGTGCTGTAGCAACCGGTCATGTGAGCATGTCTCCCTCCGGGAGTGACAGTATGATGTATGGAGTAGGAGCAGCCTGCTATCACACAGAACAGGTGGCTCTCTCCAGAGACAAACTGACAACACCCTGGCCTGATTTAATGTGTGGGGGAGAAAAGCAAATTGAACAGTTGTCTTTTTATTCTTGGGGAAGAAAGGGGGCTGATATTGCAGTGAAAGAAGGTTTGAGGCCAGTAACTGCAGTGTGAGTCCATTGAAGGAACATTTTGATGCACTTTTGATTTTCAAACACGCAGCAGAGCCATCCTCTTGTTTTTGCTGAAGCTCCTTGACTGTTCGAATGCAGTTGGCAGACATGTAATGCATCTCTCAGGGTCCGTCAGTATGACAAGTTGTTGTTTTGGTCACATTGAGTTAAAAAGCACTTATGCTGTTTTTATGAATTTAATTGGCTTTAGTTTCTATGGCGTTTTGTGCCAAGGTTTTTACTGCCCACCCACAGACGATTTCAGAGGAAACAACTGTTTTAAGCAGTTTTTTTTACCATTACATTGCAAAAGAATAGTAAAGTTTTTGTTTGTGTATTTTACCAGTGAGGAGCAGTTTTATAGTCCTGTGAGCTTGTGAAAGCACTTATGTAACAATTATGCCGGGAATTGGAATCATATCTAACCGGGAAGAAAATATTCAGGAAGATTTTCAAGTGTACGTGCTTTGCTGTTTCATCCATTTCTCCTCTCAAGTGCAGCTCAGTTGAGACCTGTCACAATGTTCAATTAATCGACTTATCAAACATTCAATGAAAATAAGGCTCTAATTTTCCTGAGCACAATATGTCGCCTCAATGAAGATGTGCATATTTGCATGAGAAAAACATGGAGTGTATTGGTTGCGTTGCAACTCCCTCTCCTCCTCTCTTGTCTCCTGCGTCTATGATTGACAGGGAGGAGTCAAAAAACATCGAAAAGCACGTCACAGGCATGTTAGGTTTAGGTTAACTGACTCTCCTTGTTCAGTCGACTTAAAGCCAAAATAATTCCACATGTGCAATGTGGAGTTTGGCTTTGAAACCAGGTCCCTTTAGTAATTGCAAGTGCCCAAAGTAATTATGAATTATCTTTTTTTTTCTTTACTTAATTACTTCATTATTTCAGTTCAATTCAAGGGGTGGGAGGGAGAGAAAGAAGCTTGTTGCATCACAGTCCCCCAGCAGCCTAGGACTATGCAGCAGAACTAAGGGAGGGTTAAGGGTCACCTGACCTAGCCCTAACTACAGTCATTGACAGAAGTCTTGTTGCATAAGGATATAGCAACTTAAAATGGAATATAACTGTATTTCTAATCAACAAATTGTTACAATAAATTGTTCATTTACAGTGGGGACAATAAGTATTGGGAAATGTAAAAATGTGCAAGTTCACCCATTTAAAAAGATAAGAGAGGT
>JAQQAE010018419.1:0-11201 GCA_029823295.1 Pseudamia nigra
AGTTGTGTGTAATGAATCTAAAATATATGAAAGTCTAATGTTTATCAGTACATTACAGAAAATAATGAACTTTATCATAATATGCTCATTTTTTGAGAAGGACCTGTAGAGTAGTGGGATGTTTATTACAATTTCGGGAGAGTTTTCTGTGTTTGCCTTCGGCACGTTTGTGTTCTTTGGAGCTTATCTACACGAGAAAACGCTACCTCTCTGCCGTGTGTGCGTGAGGACACCCACACGACTTACACATGCTGTGGCTTGTTTTAACCAATCAGATGGCGTCGTGGGCGGAACAGTGCTGGAGACAGAAGCGGCAGGAGAGATGGAGAGGGGCAGCTGACCCAAAATAACCCAGTTTTTAATTGATTTCTTGATATTGGTTCGTCAGATTAAAAAAAAATACAGAGATGTCGAAATTCCAAATATCGGCGCCAATAATCGGCCGGGCCCTAATAATAACCATACACATGCACAAAAATGAATAATCTTTTTGTTAAAATTGGTATGGGGGAAGAATTTGGACATTTCCACCTTTTTTTTTTTATTTTTTTTTTTTTTTTTTTTTTTTTTTTGTAGGGCTGTAAAATAAAAATATTGAAATAGGTACAATCTACAAACATAAAAATCAGAACTATATGGCTTCAACAGGCAAATATCCATATACAGTGAAACCCCGGGTTACGAGTGCTTTGGCATACACATTTTTCGGGTTACAAGGACGACATCGGGCAAAATGTTGTCCCGGCTTATGAGCAAAAACTCAGGTTGCAAGTAAAATGGTTCACAGGAACGGCTCACTGACGAACTGGAAATGTAGACGTGAAACTCGTGCTGTATTGTACTTCATATTTGTGTCTTTTTTTTTTTTTCACTTGAAATTGTGCTTTGTTTTGTGGTGTTTGTCCCCCCCCCCATCATGGGACCTAAGAAGGATGCTAGTGGTGAGTGTCATATACGGCTTTAAGAGCGTAAGCTACTGTGTGTTGCAGCTTTAATCTCGTATCCCAGGGCTCCACTGTATATTGTGATGTGTCTTCCTGTGGGAAAAAATTGCCCAAACAATATTGACATGTGATGAATGAATCCTGGTTTAAGTCACTAGATCTCATATTTTCTTTCCCAAATAGTTTGAAATATTTTAAGTGTCAATGGAGGTAACAGTTAATCCTTGCACTTCATTGTGGAGAAACTGAAATGTTTATGTATGTTCTGGTTCTGTCCTGAGAAATGCATGTGTATGGTCATTATAATCTGATTTAAAAACAACAAAACCAAGTTTCCCAAAACTTTTGCATGTACAACCATATACATGAGCAAACACTGAAATTAATGTTGTGCACTAAATGTCTAGAAATGAAAGGCTACAAATAATATAGAATGTCATACAAATTATCAGCAGAAAATGTTGGCATTTTCAGCAGTGCTCTATTGGCACAATTTTTCATGCAGTGTCATATGGGGTCAGATGAGAGAATGGATCTCAATCACACATGCACATAGTACCTGTAGTTCACTCAGCTTTACTGATGGACTCGTATGTGTTTGTTTTTACTAATACTTTTGCTCCTCAACTTAAGGCAACTTTGCAGGAATGGGCATCAAAGCAGCTGACGTTGTTCTGACCATGCAGTCTGTTTTCCTTATGTATGTGAGAATTATTGCATCTGTGCACACTACTACAATGATATTCTTGTGTCAGTTGATGGGTTATCTTACACTCGCACAGACATACAAATGAAGTAGTGAATTGATTACTCTGAATCATTTTCTCAGTTTGTCATTGTCACTCGGGTTTTGAGTCTTTATAAGCTCGTCATCTGTGACAGCTTTAGTGTTTGTCTGTTTCACACATGTTCTGTTTATTTATTTCTGCAGTTAAGACTTCAAGCATCAATCTGAACTTAGCAATCCTCAGCAATTCTGGACTTGAGTGCATTCACTGCTCAAAAAATATAATGCTATGAAAAACCTTATCTCTGTAAAAGACTGTATTCTTAGTGGTACTACTTATGTGTCTGAAAGGGAGTCAGAGACAGTGACATCTGTGCCTATAGACTAACTGAAGCCTTTTACACTCTATCCATTTTCTACCCCTTAATCCTTACACGGGTTGGGGGATGGAGCCTATCCCAGCTGACATGGGGCAAAGGCGTGGTACACCGTGAATGAGTTGCCAGTTCATCGCAGGGCTGACGTATAGATACAGACAACTATTCACACTCACATTCATGCCTATGGAAAATTTAGAGTGACCAATTCACCTAACCCCCTGTCTAAAGTAGCCCCAGCTACTTTTGATGACAGCTTTGCACACTTGTGGCATTCTCTCATCAGATTCATGATGTACCGTAGTCATGTGGAACAGTTTTCAGATCACAGGTGTGCCTTGTCAAGAGTTAATTTTTGCCATTTATTGTCATCTTAATGTGCTTTAGACCATCAGTTGTCTAGTGCAGAGGAAGGGTGGATACAGAATACAAAACAGCATGTTACTGCTACTACTGCTACTGTACAAATACTTGTATGTATAATGGCAAGAAACCCAGTCAAGTAGAGAATGCAAAAAATGAAAAAAATCTCAAGAACTCAATGTGTCCCCAAGTGCAGTCGACAAAACCATTAAATACTGTCAGAGGTGCCATAAGTCAGTGTTTTCTGAGGCTGGTAATTCTAATAAACTTATCACCAGATTACAGCACCGTTGATAGTGTTTGACAGTTTTTTTTTGACTGCACTTGAGGACACATTTGGAGTGCTTGAAATTTTTAAGGTTGACTGACCTTAAAGTAAAGATGGATTTTGTCTTCTGTTAACTGCTTCTTGTATTTGTACAGTAGTTGTAGTAGCACTGTTAGAGCTGTTGACTCTGTACCCACCCTTCCTCCGCACAGGACAACTGATGGTCTAAAGCACATTTATCAGGCAAGAAATACTGCTGTCAATCACCCCCAGGCACCCCCAATGGAAATGGCACCATTGGGGGTGACTATCTTGTGAATCTTGAGTGAATGCAAACCTGTTGTCAAAGCTAAACGTGGCTTCTTTGGACAATGTAAAATATAAAACATATTCTGGTTTGTTTAACACATCTTTTTAATTTACTACATAATTCTTTGTGTTCTTTCACAGTTTTAACATCTCCAATATTAATGTACAATGCTGAAAAAAAACTGATGGAGAAACTTTTGACCGATAGTGTGCATGAATGCAAACAAGTCAAGATCTCATCGGAACTTTCAACCTTGGAAGTCTTTATCCAAGAGCATAAACATGGACCGTCTTTCCTTACACTTTGGGTTGTTTGACAATGAGCCAGACTAACAGTGTTTTAACTTTGCTGACATTGTCTCTATGCTGCGCCAGTGTTAGACATATCAAACAGTTATCAGTTACTCAAGTACACATGGGCTTCTCAGGCACAAAGCTCATAAGAACACTAACTGTACATCTGTTGCTGTTGTAATAAGGTTCCTGTGAGGAGGAGAGCGACTCAACCTGAAGCTGAGAGTTGCTGTCGTAGAAATCCTGAACAAAAAATATGTCTCAAGTGAGTGTCATTTTTTTTTTTTTTTTTTTTAAATTGGATCACACCCGCTTTTAAGGATTTATAGACTGAAAAAAATGAGTACTTCTAATTACTCATCAATCTGAGAAAAGTGGGTAAATTTTGTCCTATAGTATATGAATCATTGGTATTTCGCTGTGGCGACCCCTGAGGGGAGCAGCCGAAAGGAGAAGAAGTAGTAGTAGTATATGACACTTATCGTGTATCTTGATGTGACTGTGAAAACCATGTTTCCTTCTCCAGACGTAAACTTAAGAGAGCAATGAGACAGCAAAATGTGGAGAGGACAGTAAATGGGAAAACAAAAGGACTCGTGAGAAAATGTATTTAAAAACCTTTACTAAATTATTACTAAATTATAGGATTATCTAGGAGTATTCTAACAGTAACACCTAATCTACTGTTAATACTTTTTAGGCAATGAAGATGATCCCTCGTCACAGTGCAGAAAAAAGGTGTGTATGGGTTTTTTGTAATCAGTAGTCCTTTTTTTTTTTTTTTTTTAGCTCTGTCTTAACCAATGTTAATTTAATTTAGGTGAGAGGAACTGAATGCTGTACAGGGATGCCGTCTCATTTTGGCTCCTTAACGACCACATTCACGCAAGACATGTAAGTTATGTATCCTTCTATCATGAATAGCAACTAGTTGAAAAGGACAGAAGGGGAGATGGCAAACAAGTCAAATAAATCCAATATAATCAAGCAAACAATCATTAACATCTACAAACAGATTATGTTTTAACCTGAGTTGGCCTTCTATAAAAATATACTTTGTCTCCTTGGGAATTTTCTGACAATCACATTGATAGCGTACGTATTTATTTGCAGAAAAGCAATATACTGTGCATAATTACATTGTCACTAGGATATGGTCACCTGAGAATAAAAATTGTGGTTTTCTTACCTTAGAATAGGCCACTTAGATCCACCAGGTTTTTACAATAGACCAAATAATCCAAACTCTGGTGAGGGCCTTCTCATTTTTGCAGTCACTGTAGGCTATTCTAAAACCACTTGGATGGATAGGGTGAGGTTTGGGATATGGAGGGTTTTTTTGTGTTTTGTTTTGGTTTTTTTTTTTTTTTTTGCAAACTTCCAATTCACAGTTAGATGCTGTGAAATCCTGCATGCTGCACGTACAATGGTTATAACGTGGGTTTTTCAGCAGTTAGTATCTGTCCAGAGCTTGTTGTGGTTTTACAAAAACAGGGTGACAAATCCAGGGGTGGGCAATGCCAGGTCCTGAGGGCCAGTGTCCTTGCATGTTTTCCAGTTCTCTCTGCCCTACTCACTGTTGATTACCTGGACCAGGTGTGTTCAGTCAATCAGAAGCTGGAAAATGCAGTGGGTGGGGCAGAGAAAATGGGTAGGGAAGAGGCAGTTGGAATACAAGCAGGACATCGGCCCTGGTTGCCCACCCCTGCTCTAACCTGTAAGTAGCAGAGGGGGGAAGAATGCTGACAGGAAACGGCCAGTGACAGAGTTGACCAACAGACTACTTTGTGTGACTTAGAGCCTTAACATTTGGACAACCCTTTATAAATTAAGTGATTTCTCCATTTGTTGTCCTTCACCCTCCTGCAGCGCAGAGTCTGTGGTGGAAGAAGACCTAGTGTATGACCACAGCTTCAGACAATGCAAACCTCAGGTCCAAGGTTGTGTGTGGTTTTCTCCTGCTGCTCCCATCTGTGCAAACAGCTCTTTAAGGTAATGTTGTGTTCTAAGCTGACCACTTGTGCTTTGACCAATGATTTTGTGTTTGATTCCTGAAAATAAATGGTCTAGTATTATAATTTCATTTTCATCAGTAAACAAAAGGAGAGAAAATCGGTCAATGTTATAAAGAGCTAGACAAAATAAGACTTGAATGTTACCACATTTTGTAGGAGTACAATAGGTGACATCTTACATTTTTAAACATTTCTTCAACAGGGAGACTTTCCACCACACTCACAGGAACCACAGCATGTTTTCATTTGAACTTAGCTCATCTTCTTTTACCTCTAGTCCACTGTCTGGACGCAGCCATTTCGGTGAGTCATGTCTGACGAGATTCAAATGTCATTGATTAAATATTAAGTCAAAAGTAATGTTGCATTTCCTATTAAGATATTAAAAGATGAGCAGCATTTCGAGATGTTAAGATCATATAATTTCTCTCCTCTAGTGTTTCAGGGTGTTGTATGTGCCATTACATGTCCCAGTAGAGGAGAAAAGAGGGGAGGCCGAGCTTCAACCTCCAAAGCTCCCACCAAAGAGCCAGAGTCTCTACCATCCAGGCGATCTGGACGCAACAACAAAGCCCAGGAAGAGACTCGTGCACCTGATCCATCATCACCACAACACACTGGTTCATCCGATTCTGACTCATCTGCCAGCCAGTCCGCCAAGCCAGGCAGGACTTCTCAGGCGTCCGGGAAAAGGAAGGGGAAACAGGTAACAAACCGAAAGGCCAGTGGGAAACGGAAATCCACAGCACGGAAGAAACGCTCTCCTGAAGTTGTTAGCCCTCCAGCAAGTGAGGAGGAGCCAGAAGAGGAAGAGGGTGATGCCGCTATCAAGGCAGAGGAGGAGGAACAAGACAAAGGTGAAAAGGAGCAGAATATGAATAATTTTGAGCAGGAGCAGCAATCTCCTACTGCAGGGAGCCTTAGTGCAGAAAAGGACGGTTTCAGGTCCTCTGATGAGAAAGATGGAAATGAAGAACTGTTGAATAATGACATGGAGCAGGAGAGTGAAGAGACTCAGGAACAATCTACTGAAATTGATCAGGAACCAGATGAGGGAGAAAATAACTCATCTTGTCCTTTAGACTCGGCTCTCAACAGTCCAGAGTCAGGCTGTGAGGCTAACTTAAGCAAAAAACAGGAAGAGACCCGTGTTTCCACTGGAGAACATGCGTCTTCACCATCACCATCACCATTGCCTTCTGACCCTCAAAAAGCACAGTTGGAAAGTGTAGTGTCTCCTCACTGTCAAAAAAATTTGGGTCAGGACGATGAAATGGAAATTTGTGCAGAGTCAGAAGCCACCAGTGAAGAAACATCAATGGAGGTGATGACTCAATCATATGACACCTTACAAAAACCTGATTGTGTCTCTGCTGAAGAATTACCAGAGAATGGAGCTGTTCTAGAAACTAAAGCTCCCGAGGGCACTGATACTATAGCCCCTGCATCAGAAGAGCTTTCACTCGATGATGCCTCAGAAAAGGAAGCTCAGAATGACAGTCATTCTGTAGATGATACTAATGTCATCCCCATGGACTGCAGTTCACCGGGGAGCGAGCATGATGGCAATGCCTTTTTAGAACTATCTAAAGGGAATACTGCACCAGCTGACACAGAACCTTCTCCTCCTGTAAGCCAAGTCAAGGATGAGAACGTCAAGGACCAACGTGAGAGAGAAAGAAGCCCGGAGAGAAAGAATGGCAAGCAGCGACGCTCCCGCTTTCATTCTCCTACCTCCACCTGGTCTCCAAAAAGGGACACCAGGCGAGATCCATCCAGGCGCTCACGGTCACGGTCCAGAGAGCGTGGGTCAAGCCCGTTTAGCCGCTCGTCCAGGGCTCGCAGCAGAGAAAGAGACAGGGAACGGGATAGTGAGAGAGAGTTTTCAAGGCGGGATCGTAGTCGAGAAAGGAGGAGACGACGCTCTAGGAGCCGTTCAAGATCCAGATCCCGTTCTCGGTCTCGATCTAGAACAAGGTCCTACAGACGAGGACCTAGCCCTGATCGGCCAGGATCTAGGGACCAATCTCCACAGAGGAGGGATCGCAGGGGCGGGTGGAGGTCTGGGCAGGGCAGTGGGTCTGCAGCAGAGGGAAGAAAGCATCACGGAGGCGCTGGCCGCTTTGAAAATGGTATGCCTGCAGAAAGTTCACCTGATCGGCAAGGCGGGTCAGATAATCCTGACTGGGTTACGGAAAAGATTCGTAATGACGCTGACAGCAGGAACCGCGACTTTGGCTCACGTTGGGAAGACCACCGCAACAGTGGGGGGTACAGGGGAGAACCAAGAGGTCGAGGGGGGAGTGGGGGGTTTGACCGTGGCTGTGGTTCTGGGCGGGCCAGTGGTAACCGTAGCTTCTACAGCCAGCAGGAGGAAATTCCTGACAACCGCTGGCAGCCCAGAAACAACTTCTCAGGTACAGGCAACAATTCAGGGAATGATGCATACAACCGCTTTAATGAAAATCGCAGTGGTGGCAGGAGGAAAGATGCTGAGCCTGCTGAGATTATGGTTGACCGGTCAGGCTGGTCATCGGCATCCAGCTGGGCTGTTAGGAGGACGCTACCTGCAGACGTTCAGGATTATTACTCCAAGAGGGAGAGAGGAGGACAAGGAAGCTGGAACCGACAAGAGGAGGAACAGCCAGTAGCAATAACAGCAGGTGCATGTCTTTTACAGTATTTCCTCATAACTGTCACAACCAGTGTTTTGTTCATATTCTGACTGCGCAGATACTTTTGGCACCGTTTAAGATGGAGAAATATAGGCACCCTATCGTCCTTTATTTTAAAAAAAAAACATTTAGTCTTGTACACAGGGAGTTTTTCATATTTCAGAGGGAACTGTTTCAAAAAATGTATTTATTCCTTTAGAAAGAAGAAAAATCAGTTTTACACTTAAACATTCACAGGTTTGCTTGTGAATCTTTCTATTTTAGTTATTGCTTATGCTAGCTTACAGCTATGAAATAGCTTTGCAGCATTTTAAACAAACTGGATGTGCAGTAATTATGATATATACTTCTGTTCTCTGCACAAAATATAATATTGCAATATTTATATAATATACAATTGTTCATTTTTAAAGTCTGACCCTTAGGCGTAATGAGTCTAGGATGCTTCTTTTGATTTTTTTTTTTTTTTTGTAGATACAATTATTAGCAAGAAATATGGATCTTAAGTCTGTCTTGTTGTCACTTAAGTAAGGTCTTTGCAGCCAACCATGCTTGTTGTGACAGTCAATTCGACACGTGAGCACCGCTGTCATTAGTGTTACAGTTGGATCTTCTTTGTAAATCACAAGTTGGATGTTTTTTTTTTAATATCGGTCTTTCTAAGGCCGGCCACATACAGAGAAACGCAACTCGACTCAACTGGAAATCGGCTTGATGTGCAGTGGGTCCCGAACCAGATTTTTCAATCTTAATGTTGTCCCGAAAGAAATCGTGTCGATTCAACATGTTGAATTGCCAGGACTCAGTCTCGGCAATGTGCGGCGGTCACGACTCCGACTTTAAGGATTGAATTGAATTGAATTGAATTGAATTGTGACTTTTATCATTGGTGGACGTGTGTGCCACAACGCAATCACTGTTTACTGTCAATAGATGGCGCCAGTTCCTGACTCAACTCAACTCTGAGTTGAGTTGAGATGAGTCACGTTTCTCTGTGTGCGGCCGGCATAACTTACAGGCTAGTAGGATGTTGACCCAGTGCAGGCTTTCTACTTCTGTACAATAATCACTGACACAATATTTTAGCAGCATGATAAATTTGAAGAATTTCTGAATGTATAACAGATGCTTAAAGTTGTCTTTTATTTCCAGATCCTCCTCCTAAAAATGATCCACCGCTGCAGGCAATCCCTGGCAACGCCCCAGTACCTGTGTTGAATGTGATGCCTCCTCCTCCTCAGCTGAATGTTCTTCATCACTACCCCATGCAGGCCCCTCGAGGTGCCCTGCCTGTCAGTTTGCAACCTGCAGCCCCCTATGCCATGCCACCACCGGTCCCTGTGCACCTTCATCCAGCCGTGCCTCTGCTTCAGGTGCCTGCTGTTGGTGCTCAGGGTCTCCCACCCCCTCCCCCTCCACCACCACCCATGCAGCAAGGCAGCCAGACAACTATCACTCAGCCAGACACCCACACAACCCAGGTAAAAAAAAAAGAGTTAATGTTGCAGAAGTGTTGAACTTCGTGCCCTTCCCACAGTCCTTATTCCCGTTACCTGTTGTGTAGATGGCGAGTGCCATGGTGGGTTATGGGAAACCTGGCCTGCTTCCTACTCCAACCAAAGCTGGTGTTCCAACCACAACCCAGGTGCAACCAGCAGTTAGCCAGGTGTTGCCATCTTCTACAACTCAGCCCAGCCAGCATAACAAGGCTCAAGCCGACAGCTCCAAAAAGGAAAAGGTACACAGACCCCTATCAGTCTTTTTTTCTTCCATTTTTATTATTTTCAACATTAATACTGAAGACATCAAAACTGTGAAGGAACATGGTTTGCTGCATAGAATTATGTAATAAAAAAAAACCCAGAACATGTTTTTCATTTTAGAATATCCAAAGTAGGCATTTAGCTTTAGCTCATGATATTCTGTCATCAGATTCATTAGGTAGTCAACCAGAACAGTTCTGAGTTCACGACAGTTAATATGTGACATTCTTTGTTTTCTTAATGTGCTGTAGACCATTAGTTTGTTTTTGTGAAGAGCAATGGCGGAAACAGTCAGTAGCCTTATTACCGGTAGTCTTACACAACTCTTGTGTAAATCCATATTACGATATGAAACGACAGCCCAACCTTGCCTTAAGAAATGAAGGTCAGTGAATTTTGAGTGTGAGCTTTTAATGTGTCCCAAATTGCAGTCGCCAAACCCATCAAACGCTCTATGAGGTGCTGAAAATTGCTGGTTTCTGAGACTGGTACTTCTAGTAAACTTGTCATCTGCAGCAGAGGGAGCTCTTGGTCTTCATATGGTAAAAATTGTACAGATAATTCTTGTCACCTGTGAACTGAAAACAGTTTCAGGTGACTAACCTCATGAATTTGACAATAGAATACTATGAATGTTCAAAACAAAGCCAAATGTAGTGACTTTGGACAGCGTACAATATAAAACACTGTGTTTACCACATAATTCTAGACATGTTCTTTCAGTTTGGGTGTCTTGGTTATTAATGTCCAATGTTGAAAACAATAAAATGAAGGAAAAATCACTGAAGGAGAACATGTGTCCAACTATTTGACTGGTAGTGCATTTAAACAAAACTTTCTAGAGGGTGCTTTTTGTTTAAATATTTTCTTGAACAAACTGTCTCTTCCTGACCCAGAAACAACAGATTCAAGAGAAAGCTATAAATGAAGTGAAGACAGCCATCAAACCATTTTACCAAAAGAAGGAAATAACAAAGGAGGAGTACAAGGAGATTGTCCGCAAAGCTGTAGAAAAGGTATTTCCTTGGACAATTTGTCACATGAAGTTGACATTCTATGTAAATTGTGCAATGCTTCCTTCATCTTCACTGTTTTTCTTTTTTGCAGGTTTGTCACAGCAAGAGTGGCGAGGTGAACTCTAGTAAAGTAGCCAACCTGGTGAAGGCCTACGTGGATAAATACAAACATGCCCGCAAAAAATGAGCTGCTGGTGTGGTGGTGCCCTCACAGACCCACTCAGCTGCTCAAGTGCAATTTCCTCTCGCTGGAATT
This sequence comes from Pseudamia nigra, assembly GCA_029823295.1. Classification (NCBI taxonomy): domain Eukaryota; kingdom Metazoa; phylum Chordata; class Actinopteri; order Kurtiformes; family Apogonidae; genus Pseudamia; species Pseudamia nigra. The sequence continues at coordinate 11,008 of JAQQAE010018419.1, forward strand.
TGGCCTCCAAACTGAAAGATAACGGAGTGCCAGCTTTTTGTTTTTTGATATCTACCCTTTTATTGAATGATGAAGATTTTTTCTATAGATTTTCATATTTTGTTAGAAAACGATTACCCGGTCTGAAATTGTAACGCAAGAGCCCTTTATTTTGCATAGATTATGTGACATGGGAACTACTGTAAGGAGTGCAG
>JAQQAE010018420.1:0-11200 GCA_029823295.1 Pseudamia nigra
GAGACAGTGAGTTTATGCCGAAATTTCCAATTCAAAAGGATGGTTTTTTTTGCGATACATAATGCAGATAGGAGTAAGGGAGCTACATTTAATTCAATTGTAAACACACTTAGATCTCCCAGCAGACACAATGACCGGGATAATGGAATGTGGAGAGCCAACCAGTTTGACAGTTCCTCACATGTTTCCTGCCAAAATCCCTGGACCAGGGGGCATTCCCACAAGGCATGTATATAATTATCTAAAGTGCCTTCTGGGCAATATGGGCATGTGTCAGATGAGCTCAAGAAGCTGACACTTTAATTCATCACCTGTATGTATGTGAAGAATTCAAAGTATACTATTTATATTTTGACTTTAGGATCTGAAAATGTGTAGGCTAGGGCTGTGTGACATGTCCCGAATCTCATATTTGGTGTACGTATGATCATATCCCAGTGATTGTCCATATAGCACTTATGTTGCTATATGGACAAACAATATTCACTCAACAGAAATCACCCACCATTAAGATAAGAGCTCATTGTTTTGTCTTGGCTGCTCAGAGTTCTTCTATTGTTCAGACATATAATGTTCTGTGTCACTTTTGCTCTCTTCTGTTTGTTTTGCTGACTTCAAGCAGTTTTTTGTATATATAATGTGTATCATATGTACCGATAACAAAATGCATTAACCCATTGATTATATAAATGGTTAAATGATTTTCTTTCATCACACAATTTACAGTGTATCATGATAGACCACAGGCCTACTCCAGTCTGTGGTATTAGATGATATATACATTGACCAAAACTTCCAATGCAGCTCTCCCAGGTTTGATATTTTGGGTGCACTGAGCCAAATCATGAATTTGAGTTATAACACACAGTGTACTGTACACCTTGGAAGCTCATAAGGTTTGGCTTTGTTTTGCTGTGTGGGTACGTTGTTCCACTTGACTGTACATCCTCAGAATTATGGCATGCTAATGAAATTGAGTAGATCCAACTGACCAATCCTTCTAAAACTTGGTCAACAGTGTTTAGTACTAATTTTCATTGTTTCGGTGCAACGTTTGTTTATGGCACGACTAAGTCAAATTCAGCCAGAACGAGGCATTGGTATGCTGACTGGTGGAATGACACAAAAACATGTTGCCTTGGGTGTCTACGTGTCAACCATTTCTGTGGAGGCGGTATAATGATACAGGACACACTAATGACCGACCACGTGGTCCCAGGCCACGCATCACCACCCCTGGCAAGACTGGCGTATTTGTCTCCAGCGCAATGAATTTGCAGTTGTGGCTAATTTGTTTTCCATTTGTATTACACTACACAGTATTTGAATTAAAATTTCATCTCTGATATGTGTTGTTAATATATGTCACTTCAGTTGGGTATAATGTGCATAAACTTGAATGTTGCATTGGAAGCTTTGGTCAGTGTATGGCGAGCATGTAATTCTTGCAGTTCAGGTTTCCCACCTGTTATAGCTCTTTATCCATTTTAAATCACTCCCTCTCCATGTACAAAAGTTAAAAGTGATCAATATTTGCTTGCTCATATACCATACATATTAAATCATGCAGGATTTACAGCAGGTGATGGTTTCTGGACCCAACCTGAATGAAACCAGCATTGTCTCAGGAGGTTATGGAGGACCTGCAGGGGGCATTATTCCAACCAGCTCCATCAAAGGTACTGTTAGTAAATCTCTTATCCTCTTCTATTTGTACTCATATTTTACACAAAATATGTATAGGTAAGAATTGCTGTACCTCAGCAAACAATGCCAGTAATTTTGGATCAGTTCCACATTGTTGTTGCTCTATTCACATGAACCTTCAGTAAATTTGCTATGTGCTGACACTTCTGGCTTCCACCACCTTTCTGTTCAGCCCATTTTCTGTCTCAGAACTCCCCCCTCCCATCTGTAGCAAGTCGATTGCAGTCTGTCATGAGCAGCGCCAGAGATTTGACAGCATTTTTGGAATCCTCCAGTGTCAGAAAGAGCACACAAGACACCGTGCTCCTTTAAGAAGCCATACAGAGAACTTTACCATCTAGCACTTTAATGTGTCACTAGAGAGCTGCTGACCTCTAGGCTCCTGGTTCATGTTACAAACATCCATATCTCATAGGACCTGCGGTTCGCTTCAACCCTGAGTATTTGGACAGAAGACGAGCCCCAGGACAAGGTGGCTGTGTATTTTGAAGGCCCTTTTTGTTTTACTAATTTAACCTTCATGTTATATGTCTGTTTTGGCCCTTAAGAGGACGTTTTGGTATTGCTTGGCCAAGGGATTTGAATGCAGTTTTGCTTGTACTTCTTGAATTCACAGCTTCAGCAGGAAATGTTTTGTCATCTTTTAAAGTTAGGAATGCACTAACTGGACATTACATGGCTGCCATTTAAAATGTCATGTCTAAGTATGGTCTGCCTATCTTGTTCTCTGTAAAATGCACTTTGGATGACTGTTTTGCCATTGCTCGGTTCTGATCATTCATCCCATTCAAAGTTCATTTTCATCTTTGTTACAAATCCTTTCATTTTGCACAAGATACCTGCATGATGGCAAGAACTCATTTAATTCTGCTTTATAGTGTGTTCTCTGCAGCACATAACATTTTCTTTTCGATCTAACACCAAGTTTATCTTCATACTATGTTCATTTTTCATTGTCATTCCTGTCATCCTCACTCATTATCATCATCATCATGCTCATTGCAGACATCCGCATGAAATCCAGGGGTGTCAGCTTGCCTAACAGCCAGTCTGCAGCCAGCCGACTTGCCCAACACACAGACCAACATCCAGGTATCACAGGATCATCATCACTACATCACACTGTCCCTACTCATCCATATTATCCATCTGAGTTAGGTTAAACTCTGATTTGGAGATGTTATTCTTATGTCAGGAATTACCCTTTAAATGCACTTTAGTTTTTGTTTTGTTTTTTCAGGCTCCTCTAGCCATAACGGCAGTAAATCAACTGAGGAAGTTTCTCGGGGTGTGGCCGTGGAGAAACTGGACACTGTAAAGAAATGGGGCATAAACACATACAAGGTGTGGATGTTTTTTTGAGTGAGCAGGTTCAGCGAGCAATGCAATACCATATCATACCACAATGAATTAGGTGAGCGAGTTCCAAATGCAGAGAGAAAAAAAAGTGTGAAATGGAAAAATTGAACATCATTTCCTGGATCTTTTAAATGTGTTTAAACCTAAACCGTGGTTCTCAGCTGGTGGGCAGGATCCAAGAATGGGCCACAGATTCATCACAAAGTATGAGGGTAAAAAAAAAAACAAAACCATTGTATGTTCTATTGTTTTTTTAAATTTCGCATCAGGCTTTTATAGACATGCATTTTCTTTTGCCACAGTAATGCAGACAATTGACTGAGAGATGCCAGGTTACATTATTAATTTGCATTATATTATTATGTAAATTTTTAATTTGTTGGGTTTATTATTTGTATTCAGTTTCATTCATTTTCCCGATTATTTTGTGGATTATTTTGTCTATATTTTTGATTATTTTATTCATTTTTAAAATTTTTGTGTTCATTATCTATTACATTGTTGATTTTCATGTTTTTGTTTCACTGTTATATTGTTTTCATATTGTTAATTATATTTTTAATGTTTTTTAATTATTGTGTTACTATTGTGTTCTAAGTTTGAATGCAGTATTGAAAATATTGAAAATTATACCCTGAACAAATGATTTTGTTCAGGGTATAATAAAACCATATATGCTTAAGAAAAACGACAACATTTGCCTGGTTTGAATTTCAACAATGGCATTGAAATCAGGCAGGAGCCGTGGCTCCCACGCTGAGACCATTCGAGAGCCACCGAACTAAAGCACAAATAAATTTGCCCACACCATTGCAAAAGTCTATGGGAATGTTCTAGAGGGAAGTGTAATCAAAGGATACACTTCCTTGTTCTGTTTTAAATTAGTTTCCAGTCCGGCCTCTTTTCACAGTGTTTGGCTGCGATGCTGTGATTGGCTGGAGATGTAAACACACTGATTTTTGTTGAGACACCCAGAACACAGCAAAACAAAAGGAAAATGACAAATACAGGCACAGGGGAAGAGCTGTGATGACTGGGAGGGATTATTAATCTGTCACTTTATATATATTGTTTTGGGGAAAATGTTGAGCAATAAAAAATAGATAAAATAGATAAAAATCAGTCTCTTTAATCTTTTTGCTTTAGATTGAACAGCATAAATTATCTCATTTATTTATTATTTATAGAGGAGAAATGCTATTTATTTTGCTTTCCTTGCTTTTGGAAATACTTCTTTGTTGTGTTGAAATGACATATTTTTGCAAACCTTGAGATATTCTTCATCCTGTATAGAATATGATCTCTTTGTGTATATTTTTTCAATGCTTTAGTGTACCAAACAGATGTTCTCTGAGCGGTTTGGCAGAGGGTCCCGAACAGTAGACCTTGAACTGGAGGCTCAGATTGATGTGTTAAGAGACACCAAGCTCAAGTACGAAAACATCCTAAGACTAGCCACCGCGCTCACCAGTCACTTTCAAAGCATGGTGCAGACACAGCAGGCTTTAGGAGACACCTTCACTGACCTCAGCCAGAAGTCCCCAGAGTTGCAGGTACAGTATGGTCGATGTAGATTCTCTGATGTGAGTGTCTCTGCACCTGGAAATGCATTCAGTGCATGACACCTTTGTGTTTCCTTGTAGGACGAGTTTGGGTACAATGCTGAAACACAAAAACTGTTATGCAAGAATGGTGAGGCTCTGCTCGGTGCCATCAACTTCTTTGTGTCCAGTGTCAATACCTTGGTCAACAAAACAATGGAAGATACTCTGATGACCATTAAGCAGTATGAAAATGCAAGGTGACAAAAATGTTTTAGGAAGTAAGGAACAGAGTTTGGATTCATTTCAGGTTATTGTGTGGGAAATGACAGATTCTTTGATGATTTTCACGCAGACTTGAATTTGATGCTTACCGATCTGATCTGGAGGAGCTCAGTTTGGGACCCAGGGATGCCGCTGCCATGGTCCGCATTGAGATGGCCCAACATGAGTACCAAGTCTACAGAGACAAATATGAGCGGCTGCGAAGTGATGTTATGATCAAACTGAAATTCCTGGAGGAAAACAAGGTTTGTGGTTACTAATTTTCTTAAATATCATCTACTGTAAGTGTATCTATTCTTATAATTTAGAGAATTTATTAACTGGTCAAACTCACAAAAATGCCAATGTTTTTAGACCTTGAATAATCCAAAGAAAACAGATTTATATTCTTAAACTAATGTTTTCACTAAAAATGAGTATTGGAATCAATATTTGGTGAAACAATGCTGTATTTCATGTATCTTGGCATGTTGTCCAAAAGTCTTTTGTATTGCTGTGGTGGCCTTATGCCAGTCCTGGCAGCAGCTCCACTTTGTTTGTTGATTTGTTGCCATCAATCTTCCTCTCCATCACATTGCAGAGGGTTTTTTTTGGGGTGAGCTCTATAAATTTGGAGTGGTCTTTTCTTAGACTGATTGATCTCACCAAAAATGCATCTCTTTTCTAACATAATGTATGACTATCTACTGTACATCCAAATGTGGAAGTTATGAACCAAAATATGAATGAGTATTTATAATGTGGTCCAGATATACAGTGGATTCAGTAACTCACCAAAATCGATTATCACCTTTCTCGCATCACAATGATTAAAAACCATGTGTAAAGAGATGCTGTTTCCACCCACAAACACACCCATTAATGATATCTAACAAGGCTTAATTTAATGCATCTGCAGCTTAGTGGTGCTATGGGTGACACCGGACTGATTCCTCCATGTAGCACAGGAAATATTGTAAACATTTGCATTTTTAATGTGTTTATTTTTTATTTAGGTGCTAAATAGTTTAATAACTTTAAGTTTAGACACTAAAACTGATTAAGATTTTTGCTAGAATTAGTTTAGGGTTTGATCATAATTTGAGATAAAAGAGAAGCTCTCACAATAAAACCTGCATACTACAACGACTTTCCACCACCAAGTGATTTGTGCTCAGATGTTAATTGCACAGTTGTCTATGGACACTCGGGTACAAATAATTTACTCATTTGTGTTATTTGTTTTAACCGTTATGAATTGCGTGAGTGATTAATGAGTGGTTTATCTTGACCTTAAAGTAGATAATTCTGGTGTTCATCTTATTTGGCGTATCGGGAAACTACCCCACAGACTTTATGCTTGTTCCATCTTTTTTCAAAAGCACCCTGGCCCCGACTATACTATCACCATAGTACTACACTGCCTGGCCAAAAAGAAAAATTTTATAAGCTTATACAGTATCACAGCATTTATTTCTATCCAGAGTTGCATGACTTTTTCTCTAAGATCTTGTACAGATGGAGTGTCAGAGTGCTGTGTCTTCTCCAGAACATCCCAAAAATTCCCAGTGTGTGAACGTTACGTCTCATGCTCCCTGGAGCACCCGTCACTATTTGAGCCTCATAAATCATAGCATTGTCATCATGGAATGTACTGTATGTACCATCAGGGCAGTGTATTATTCCTGGTAGAGAAATTATGATGAATTTCATCGATTTAAAAATGAACCTTTTTAATACTGCTTGAGACTTCCATTTAGGCCCATGCTCTTGGAGGAGCTCTCACTATAAAGTCATTATCCTGACAAATGCAGTATGTGTATTAATGCCTGCTTTTTCCTCTCTTGTTATCCTTCCAGGTGAAGGTGATGCACAAGCAGCTGCTTCTCTTCCATAATGCTATCTCGGCTTACTTTGCTGGCAACCAGCAGCAGTTGGAACAAACTCTTATACAGTTCAATGTAAAGTTAAAGCCTCCAGGATCAGACAAACCATCCTGGCTGGAAGAGCAGTAAGAACGCTCAGGGCTCTGCTGTTTAAGCTGGTCAGTGAAGAGTTTGGTTGGATGGGAAAGAATTGAATGAACAAGGGAGTACACCATAGGATCAGTAGAGACGAGTGAGCAAGAAAAACCCGAAATAATTTTTGTATCGTTTTTCAGTACCAATTATATGACAGAGTGTACAACGATTTCAGTAGTATTTATGTTTTTTGTTAAATCACAAAATAGCTTCTTATTACTTTGTTATTCTTTAGGCTGCACAATCATTTATATGTATATCACTTCTTATTTATGTACAGTATAATCTACTGTTGTGAATATATCCCTTGCCAGTTTTGCACATGCATTTTTTGTTGTTGTTTTTTTTTTTAAAATGTTGTTTAAAGCATCTCCTATAATATTTTAACTATACGTATGACTTAAAATGAATCCACAAAGCTGGGGTTGCAAATTAAGAGCATCGTGTAAAAAAGTTGAGACAAATCTTCCAAAATGTATTTTCCTAAGTATGAATGGCTGACTAAAATGGTAAAAATGATCATCATTTTAATATTATCTCACATTTGTAATCTTGCTTTATTGAACACCTCCCTGAACATATACTGTTTATATGCACAGAAAGGAAGATCTGTAGTAGTTATACTGATATTCCTTTTAGCTCTGACACAATCCATAATTAATCTGCCCTCCCTAAATTATGACTACTTTTCTCATCCCAACACAACATGATGATTTTAATGAATCCAGCACAGTGAGAACATGAACTTAGACAATAAGGATAAAAATGGGAAAATCTTTCTACAGACAATAAATTGTAAACATTCTTATTCAGCAGAATCAACCTATCTATGAACTGATCAGATGATAACCTGCATCCAGTGTTTGGTGGCATGTTTTTCAACAGGAGGTGCCATTGTGCAGCTAAAATCCTGCTTTCAGAGATGGCAGTGAGTTACTGATTTTAAAACGCATACTGGTTGCATATTTACCAGATGTGCCCTAACTTGCAATACAGTATGCTGCATCACGGAATGTACATTATTTCTTATTTGTGTTATTTTCCAATCTGTAACATGACATGGTTTATAATGTTATTTTAAGTTGTAGTCAGCTGGATGTCGGTCTTGTTCTGCATTTCCAATAAAGTCTGCTGGATGTTTGATTGTTTGTTGTTCCACAGTTAAAGGTGCAATGAGTGGGATTTAGAGGGCTCGAATTACACAAAATGACTATTATATACTGTACATTTTCATTGTGTATAACAGTCTTTATACATTACAGTGAGTGTGAGCAGCATAAATCACACTGAGTCTGATTTTTTTTTTTTTTTCAGTTCTCATCAGGGCCACTTTCATATGTGACCTTGAATCAGATAGAAATTTGATATTTTTCAGTATGAATTCTGTGTGAACAGCCACGCCACAATTTGTCTGTTATGTCAGTCTATATTGAGATTCATCACAACTCTCTACTGAAGGCATCACTCACATACTGGAAACTAGTGCAAAACATGCACTGTGTATGCCAGTAATATAAATGCAGCAGTGAGATGACTCCAAATGTATCAGCTATGAATATGAAACATTAACAGGGACCATTTTACAACAAATACTCTGTAAATATTATGTACAGCATATGTAACCACTTGCAAGGAGGGTTTGGATTATACAACATTTATTTGGCAGTATTTTTAGAGAATTTATTCATACGTTTACTGAAGGAAACAAACTGTCACAACAGTTTTTGGGCCTGTGGCTCAGTCCAGGACTGTGGACATTTGACACTACAGTACAATCTGATATTGGCCTCTAATATTTAAGAACACCGGTGTGAACAGTCAAAACATAAATATTAAGATGTGAGCAGTACTGTACTTTTGAACTGAGCACTAATCTTGCCGGTGTGAACGTAGCCTTGGAGCTGGTCTGAATCACATTGTCCAGACTTTGTGTAGGAATAAATGAAGTCTGGACAAAGAGATCAAATCTGGATCATCGTATACCACAGATTCAATAAGCTTCTGCAATGTCTCAACATTTATTTACGTCCAGAATTGCATTAATTTTTGCCAAGATCTTGAATTGATGACGGGAGAGTTGGACACTGTACAAAGTCTTCTCCAGGACATGAAAGGAAATGCTTTTATTTTCACTGTTAAACATAGTCCTGGGTTCTACTGTTGTGTTTTTTTTATTATTTGATTTCACCACACATTTAAGTGATTACCGGTCATGAATACTCAAAATTTTTTCCAACTACATTTTTTCTTTGAAAATGATGGTTCCCCACTATCCTTATATCACTTGTTGCCAGCTGAAACATAATCACCCATGCAGAAATTATCCAATGGGAGGCTCATACCTACAGTATTTGCTTAGTTAAATCCAGGTGATGACCTTTTTTTTTGGCCAGGCAGTGTATTTTTGTGTAAAGTGGGCCTTCTGTCCACAGGGGGACCTGCCCTTCTATGGAGTCCACCTTGTTCCTACAGTTGCCATGGACACACAATCCAAAGATTGACTCTAGTGGGGGTTCACACTTTTTTCAGCCACTGTTAAACTCACTTGGATAAAGTGAGGTTTGGGTCACTGAGGCTTTTTCACCAGTACATACCACTAAAACCTACACACTGCACCTATGAAAACATGAAAACTGAAAAAAGTGTTATCCAGCTCCTTGGAGAAGTCTTGATTAAATACCCTCAGAATCCAGGTAAGATTTATGGATCTGTGATAGGTTATCAGCCTGTAATAAATCTGGTCAATTATTACCCTTCAGGTTCAAACATGACATGTTAACTTTTTAATCACTTACTCTTTCATTCAATCAATTCTTGTTGTTAAAACTGGCCTAAAGAATTCAGCAAAAAACCTGAAAGTATACAGTGGTGTCTTTTAGGAGATCAATAGTGTTAGTATCAGTCAGGACGAAGCAGCGTGTAAAAGTCTGCTGCCATAAAGAGCTCATGACATCAACAGCCAACAACAAACCATACAGTTGATCTTTATTATAAATCCCACTGTATTTCCTGCTGGAAAGGTGTGGGCTGTTATGGAGGTTATCTGGGCGTGTCGTTCACGAACAGGCGGTTTCGACACTCTTGTGCTTCTCTATCGTGGTTATTATTCGTCTACTTTTCATGACGACGCTTCAACAGGAGGACAAGGGAATGTAATATGACAGGAAAGGAGGAACTCTTTTGGTAAAAGGTCAAAAAAGGTAAGTTGTCTTATCATTTCTGAGCGGTACTTGATAAGTTTGTTACCTAGGGGTTGAGCTAGGAGCGGCTTTGATAGATGAGAAATGTTACAGAACATGGGTGCTTTTGTTTAAGTATTTTTATTCAAATATATGTGTCAAATGGCTACGAGACTATGGATTAAGTGAACTAAATACACCAGCTGTGTCCACATCGCTGTAACAGACCCAGAAGAAGATTCTAGTATGTTGTACAGAAGTACACACTGCCAAAGGCTACATTATTACAGTGATTCACTGTCAGTTGGAGTGTATGTGTGTGTGTGTGTGTGTGTGTGTGTGTGTGTGTGTGTGTGTGTGTGTGTGTTCAATTTAGATTTGCCGTATATAATTCTGGGGTCTGCTTTTCATAAATAATGCCGTTTTTGTTCATGTCTCATGAACATTGTGTTTTTTGTCAATAAGTTTTTAATTTTGTACATTATTTTGTTCATTTTTTCTTTTTTGTTATGTTGTTAATTTTTTAGTAGTTTTAAAAATATATATTTTTCTTGTATTTTGTTCATTTTTGTTTAGTGCATAAAGTACATTGTCCATTATTTTGTTCATTTTTTAAAAATTGTTTTTATTATTGTTAATTTTGGGATGTATTGTTTGTATTTTGTCTGGGTTTGGCCTTTGTGTTACCTTCATAAATATAGTCACAAAAGGCACAAATTGACTCATCAACTCACCACAACAGAATTTTCAAACCGAACCTCTGTCCTGGTTTTGATACCCCTTCATGAGAATAATCTATCTGGTTAATTTCAAGAATTGAAATGAAAGTGAATGAGTTTCAATATACAATACTATTGCTTACAAGTTTTGTATTTTTTCCATTTCCTCATGCTCTTTTTCAGCCTGAACGTACCACCTTCGCTGATATTTTGGACAAGCTGAAGCGGGACGTCATCAAATAAAACCATCTAATCCTAACTGCAATACGATGTGCCAGTAACTTACATGAGATCATGACCTTATCCAAAACCTGCTGAGACGTTCTTGTCAGAAGATGCAACCACCACCTGGCCCACCACCTCCACCCCCTCCTCCACCTCCTCCACCTCCTCCCCCTCCTCCCCCAGCC
>JAQQAE010018421.1:0-11200 GCA_029823295.1 Pseudamia nigra
ACTTGTTTGACACAAGCATGTATAGCTTCAGGCCTGGCAACAATCTACTCACATTGCATCTGAAGGTTTTACCTCATTCAGTTGTCTTTAAACCAGTTCAACACATCCAAGCCACTGTATTTTTGGTGCTTAAAGCTGGGCAGCATCTTTATGCGATCAAATGCCTTGCTTAAAGGCACCTTGGCAGTAGTCATTGAGCTGGTCCGTCACTCTCTCGGTCAGGAGCTGCGTGGCCACAGGCTGGTGCACACAGCTGGATCAGGACCTCACTTTGGCCTTTTTGTCCCTTTGTCACAAACACGACATTAAGAGCATCTGGTTGAAGAGGAACGTGGCACTTTGGGTGACTGTTGCGGTTAAAACTCCTTACTGTCCCTGAACAGGTCGATGCGGAGGGCCAGCTCCTTAAAGGGAGGACGCAGGCTGGGGTCGTTGTCCCAACACTCCTCCATGATTTCAAAGATCTGAGACACAAAGCACAGACAGGAACTCGAAGTCAACATGCATTATATATCAGTTTAAAGACAACAATGTAAAGACAAAGAATGCAGTCATAGGAAGTGAGTGAACTAATAAAAAACATTACTGTAGTTAATGAAACTTGAGACCAGTGTAATACTGCACTGTCACTGTATATATACGTTTATAGTTGTTTGGCTCCTTCAGCTACGTTTATAGTTGTTTGGCTCCTTACTTTTATAATGTCTTATATTAATATATTGGGAGTTACAAACAAAGTTTCGTTGTATTCTGTTGGTACAATGACAATAAAGTCTAAAGCAGTGGTTCGCAACTGGTTTTACCTTGTTACCCACATTTTGCACTTGTCATCAACTTGTGACCCACTTTCATCCAATTCAATTTAATATATTTGAATATATAAAGCACATACAATGAGTGTAGTTTGAAAAATACATGCACATATTTTCATTATTCCAATTCACAATCTAATTTACTCAAGGAAATGAATAAAATATCCACAACGTGAAAAAAAAACTTAAAACTAAAGAAATACCATTAAGGAAAATGAGCAAAAATAATCCACAATGATTACAAATAAACCAAAATGAATAAAAATGTGCAAAATAGGAAACAAAATGAATAGGAGCAAAATAATCAAGAACATGAACAAAATAAGCAACAAAACGAGCTAAATAAATAAATAAATAAAAAAAATCAATAAAATAAAAAAAAAAAGATCAACAAAATGAACAATAACAGTCAAAAAAGCAAAAAAGACAACATAAGTAACAAAAACGTCAACAAAATAATGCAGAAAATAAATAAAATAAGCAACAACAAAAAGGTAAATCTGAACCAAAAAGGGACAGACGAATGCACAAAATGAGCATAAAAACAAAATAATCCAGAAAATAAAAAAATGTATCATGACATGCAAAAATATAATGGAACTTGGTGTCTTTCAGTCAAATGTATGTTACCATGGAAACAGATATTGCACCCCAATGAAAAAGTCTGGCGTTCATAAAAAGCGATAAAATTACCAAGTTTATTTTTTTTTAAGCTCACATTTTACAACCTACTCAAGACAAGCTGGCGTCCCGCTTTTGGGTCCCAACCCATCAGTTGAGAACCACTGGTCTAAAGAATGACAATAAACTGTGCTACACAAACTAAACCTTAGCGATAAAGTCACATTCAGTTTTTTTTTCTTCAGTATTCCCGTATTTTCCGGGTTGTATGTTGCTCCGGAATGTTAGTTGCACGAGCCAAAAAATGCATAATGAAGAAGAAAAAAAACTGTGTATAAGTCGCTCTGCAGAACAGGTCGCATTTGTTCGGGGAACGCGATTCTAGCGCGCAGCCGTGTGCTTGACGTCAGAAGCGAGAGCTCGCGGCTCGCCTCACCCGGTAAGTGACGGCACCGACACGTTCGGTGTTAAGCTGACGGCAGGTTGTTACTGGTAATGTCTACATTTTAAATTGTCAATAATACAGAAGCGGCAGATGCAGGTACACAAGCCTGGAGTGACGTCTAGCGGCTGCCAGTGTGACAGACACCCAATACTTGAAATATTTTAATATATTCGTCGACTCTGGTATATTTGTCGCTCCCTTAGCCAGACTATGCAAAAAGCTGCGGCGTGTAATCCAGAAAACACGGTAATAGTTCATGGTTGAATGCCTAGGGAAGAAATAAAAAGACTTGGCAAAACAAATGATTTTCTTTCATAAAACCCCTTCTACCCTTAACAAATTAAACCTCAATTAAACTCAACACGAAGATTAGTCAATTCATCAAAATAATATTAAACGTGCATGTGCACTTGTAAAACCAGCTTGGAATTAAACCTACGTGTGCACTCTTAAAACTGAATTAAAATACACAAAAACAAGCTTAACAAGACTAAAAATAACTAAAATGAACGAACTGGATGTGAAATTAAATGTGCAAGTAAACTCTGGGAGCTGTTCTGACCTCGGCGGGACAGCCCAGAGGTTGAGGCAGTCGACTTCCTGATCTGAGCAGCTCAGTAAGATGAAACACAATCAGCTGTCCCTGCTTGTCGTTCCCCATCATAGACATAAAAACCTTAGAAGGAACAAACAAAATCACATACAAGCAAATGTTATTTAATTGATATAATGCTGGAGACAGATTCGATAATGCAAACTAATGCGTAATGTTCGACATTTAAACATTAAATTCTTCTACGGTGGTAAAGCCTGTGTGACTGCTGCTTGTGACTTACAGCAGGAGGGCTGCAGTTCTTATCGCTGTGAGTGAAGAGCTCATAAAGCACCACTCCGAAGCTCCACACGTCGGACGCCACAGAGAACCGACTGGCAGTCAGTGACTCAGGAGCGTACCTAGAAAAATAAGTGTATGAGCTTCTCGGAACCAAGGAATGAGCACAAACGGCAAATTCAACATGAGGGTTGCAGACAATAGAAACAAAAACAGAACAAAAAATTCATTTTTTTTATTAGTGGTGGGTGGTATACAGGTTTATACAAAAACCATACATTATCTTTTTGATGATATGAAGTTTTCTTATACAGCAGTATCTGTTTAAATACCCTAAACGACATTTGGAACGTGGCGCAACAGGAGACTATTTGAGGGGGGACCTTCTTTACAAAACACACAACAAAAGCTGTGCCCCAGTTCAAGGGTTGCAGCCCACGTCGGCTGTGCAATTTGTGAAAATCAGCACAGCTGTTCTTACCCTTGTGTAATGACGTAGGCACCTGTCGTCAACCAGCTGCTGCTTAGAGATGGAGGATTTTTCGCTCACCTTTGTGGTTATTTTGCTTTTTAATTTTATTCATGAATTGCAAATGTTCAATCTTATTTAATTATGTATTCCTCATAGCTCCCTGATTTGGCAGTATTTCTGTCTGTCATGCACGCAATGCATTATGGGATATGGTGGGCCGTGAAGGATACATCATTTGTGTCCATCGCTATCCGGCTGATGAAGGCTGCATTTGTCGGCCGCAAATGAAGGAGCCGTCGAAACGGGACAGCCTTCACGCTCGGCTATGACGTCATCGGCCAACGAATGCAGCCCACGTCGGCTGCAACCCTTGAACTGGGACATGGTAAGAGAACCAGTGCTAGTGGTAAAATGTACAGACAAAGCTCAGAAACTCAAGTTGTAGCAGATGTTGAACTTGATGTCACAGATGAACTCATGTCACAAAAACCCCCCAAAACCTGCTGTGTCTTTTTTCTGGAGATACTCCAGTTTTAAAAGGTCAGACATGGACCAAATGCTATCACACTATGCCTTAGTCACAAACATTCTTTGGAGTACCAAGAATGAATAAAACTAAGATAGACATGGTTCTGTTGAGTGCTGCGGAGAAAGATGGATTCAGAACTACAATCAAGACATGTGAGCCCTAGTTTCAAGTACTTCAGCCAAATAGTGATCCCCACCTTTAACCAAGAGCACAGAGGAGAGGGATAAACAGAGGTGGCTACAGTCCCCGACAGCAGCAGGGTTCCCAGTGTTTTCTTCAAATTATTTTCCAGGATGTTTTCAGCTGCTAAAGTATGACAGACAACTTATCACATCATACACTAATTCATCCCCCCGACCCATTATGCTCACACTAGCGGCCCATTACTAGAAACAGTCTTTTCTTTTATCTCTCCTCTGTCCACTAACCCCAACCGGTCGAGGCAGATGGCCGCCTACCCTGAGCCACTGGTTCTGCTGGAGGTTTTTCTCTTCTGTTAAAGGAAGTTTTTCCTCCCCCGTCACCCTAGGCTTGCTCACAGTGGTTCTGTGGGGTTTACCCTCTGTATAGTTTTGAGGTCTCAGCCTCGAATTATGAAGCGCCTAGTGATAATCGGCGATCATGATTGATGCTATACAAATAAAATAAAATTGAACACTAACTGAAAGTCACTAGATTTGTCTGTAGGTGTATCTTTGGGGGGAAAAAGTCCTTACTGGGGTTTGAAAAGTTGCTAAATCTAGCAATAGAGTCAAATGGAAACACTGGGTGGCAGGACACAAGGGAAGATGCAAATCTGTTCAGCTGGTAGCGTCATGCGTACTCTGTGAGCAGCGATGTGCCTTGGTGTTGAAGAAAGTGTGACATCATCACTACACCACATCCTGCTGCATCTGGACTCCCCAGGAACCTATGCCAGGATGTGGACTTCAGCTCTGCATTCAATGCAGTCATCCCAGCTGTCCTAAAGGACACACTTTCCCAGCTGTGCGTACCCGACTCCACCTGCAAGTGGATCATGGACTTCGCAGACAGGAAGCAGCATGTCAAGCTGGGGAGGCACACATCCAACCCCCGGACAATCAGCACTGAATCCCCTCAGGTCTGTGTTCTCTCTCCTCTGCTCTTCTCCCTGTCTATGAACTACTGCACCTCCATCAAGTTCCTGAAGCTCACGGACAGCACCACCATCACTGGACTCATCTCTGATGCGGATGAGTCCGCATACAGGTGGGAGATTGACCATCTGGTGACCTGGTGCGAGGAGAACAACCTGCAGCTGAATGCTCTATAAACAGTGGGGACAATTGTGGATTTTAGAAAGAGTGCAGCCCCTCCCACCTCCATAACCCTGCATGGAGTCTTTCTCCTTCCTGGGAACCACCATCACTCAGGACCTGAAGTGGGAGCTGATTACTGAGAGAGCACAGCAGAGGATGTACTTCCTGTGGCAGCTGAAGAAGTTCGACCTGTCGCAGACAATGATGGTTCACGTCTACACTGCCATCATCGAGTCCATCCTCACCTCCTCCATCCCCGTCTGGTACTGTTCGCTGCCTCCACTGCCAAAGATGAGGGCAAACTGCAGCGTGTTATTCGGTCTGCAGGGAAGGTGATTGGCTGCAATCTCCCATCTCTCCATATGACCTGTACGCCTCCAGGAGTCTAGGGCGTGCTGTAAAAATTGTGGCTGACCCCTCCCACCCTGCACATAAAACTTTTTGAACCCCTCCTCTCTGGGAAGAGGCTGAGATCTATCAGGACCAAAACCTCACGACACAAGAACAGTTTCTTTCCATCTGCAGCTGGCCTCATCAACACGGCCCAAATCACCCACATCCTCTGCCCCCACCCCTCCCTTGGAATGAACAACATATGATCACAATCATATGACTCATATACCTGACACGTCACTTACGCTTATTGTATATAATAGTGTTTTGTGCATTGTAAATGGCATTTAATCTTATATTTATCTTTATTTTCTAAAGCAGTATTTTTGTTTTATTCTTTGTTTGAAGTTATTGCATTGTATGTGTCTGCATACTTGGCAATAAACAAGATTCTGATGTAACCTGTTTGTGTTCACTCACAAGGCAGAGAGAAGCAGAGGAAGGAGAAATAACTTTCCAGGACAACTTGAGCTTTTCCAGGACATTTGACATTTTTTTTCATTTTCAATATATTTTCCATGACTGGAAAATTAGTTAATCATTTTACAGGTTTTTCAGAACACATGGGAACCCTGAGCAGACATGTGGTGAGCACAGGTGAATACTTGACGAAATCTAAATACTTCTTTGGATGCTTGAAAATATGTCACAAAATATTAGTTTTAAAGTTGATGGTCGCTACAACTGTCATGCAATGTGATTCCTTTACTTCATTAGTGCCACTTAACACCCAGTAATGCACTGAAAAAAATACTGTACAATACAATGAAACCATTGTATTGTACAGTATAATTTTGCAAAATACCATCATATAGCATTTTGGTCATACCAGCTAGCACTATTTTTTGTAGTACAGTGGTTCCCCGTTTATTGCGGGGGTTACATTCCAAAAATAACCCGCGATAGGCGAAATCCGCGAAGTAGATTCCTATGGAAAAACTAGCTGCGGCTAATGCATAATTTGCACAATGAACGCGACACCGGAACGGATTGGATTCGTTAGCTGGGGCACCACCGTATTTGTTTTAAGGCTGTAAAACCCCTCACCACACACTTTATACACTATTCTCAGACAGGCATTAACATTTTCTTACATTTCTTTCATTTAAACCAAAATGCTTTCCTCCAAAAAAAAAAAAAAACCTGATGGCCTCCAGAAACAACAAATTTAATTTCAACGATCAACCTACGAAGCTGTACACACAAGAAACCACCAATAGTGACCCACGTGTCACAGCCCACTCGCGCCCCCGGTGCCGCTTCGCTGCACCGACCCCGTCCAATGAAGGCCCAGGTCGACTCCGTTGGAGAGAAAACTCGCAAACACACAGCACTTCAGAGTCACACCATCAGCGATCGAACACCCGTGCAAGTCTGGCAAAGCTACACTGCACAGCACAGGAGACACAACACAGAGGACATCGACTGACAATGGCCTTAGCCAATCAGGACACAGAACACAATGCGTGTTCATACGCTGTATAAAAAAAATATATGAAAATTGCACTAAAAAGAATCCGCGAAACAGCGAGGCCGTGGAAGGTGAACCGCGATATAGCGAGGGACCACTGTACACCAAAGGCATAAAGATAAAGCATATTTAGTTACAGAAAACATGTAAAAACAAATTCATTTCAGAGGACTCACCAAAATATGGGGCTCTCTCCTGGCTCTTGGACCATGTAATACTCCTTGTCCTGAGGTAAAACTTTGGTGAGGCCGAAATCTCCGATCTTAACTCTCAGCTCGCTCTCCACAAGAATATTCCGTGTCGCCAGATCTCTGTGGATATATCTCTTACTAGACAGATACTCCATCCCCTGCACAACATGGGACAAAGCCAGGTTTAAACTGACAGCACATATCAGCGGCTGCATTGTGAGAAAAACTGGTCAGAGTGCAGCACCTTGCAGATCTGAGAGGTGTAGTGGATGAGCTTCTTGTGGTCAATCCTCTCCTTGTTTTTCATGAGGTAGTCTCTGAGACTTCCAAAAGGCAAATACTCCATGATGAGACGCAGATTTCGCCGCCCTGAAAAGAGACAAAACAGGATCATCCAGTGAATGATGGAGGCCTCAACTCTAATACCAGTTTCAGATTAAATGTTTTTGTCATCACCGTATAATCTCTGATTTGATGATCACTGGAGCCAGTTTTTATGCAAAATACAGTGGTGCCCTGGGTAACGAACGCTTCTACCAACATAAAATTCGGGTAACGAAAAAAATTCGGCCAAAATTCTGTCCCCGCTAATGAAAAAGTTTCGGGTTTCAAATTTTGTGTCCTGTAAAATTTCAGTTTACAAATTTCATAATTTGGGTTACAAATCTTTCCACCTATTGTTTCACCTACTTTTTTCACCTAAAATACTGCTTCATTTTGTGTTTTTCCATCATGGGATCTAAGAAAAATGGCTGTCGCCGTCTCATCCTCCTCTGGTAAGTCTTTATAAATTAATAAATGTGCACGTATGGGTGTGTAATACATACTTTATATGGGAGTTTTTGTGGATCCAAAACGGATTAATTGATTTTACATGTATTCCTATGGAAAAATTCGCTTCGGCTAATGAATGAATTGCCAAATGAACGTGATGCCAGAACGGATTAAATTCGTTAGCCAGGGCACCACTGTATATCACTAACTTTAAAAGTCACACATCTTAACACTCAGACTTATATCTGTATTATTTATATGCATCTGTTAACGTCTTATGGAAGGGTGTTGACAAGTATGGCAGTTCTACTGTTCCACTTTAAATCAGAAAACACTGGCTGAATTAGCAGATAATTTCTGACTCAAGGCGACTGTAAATAGAAATAATGCTCTTTTCACGGACAACTTTCGAAAAAGATGTCAGCAATACTGGTCATTTCCTGATGCAGCTTAAAGCCAGATTTTGACAATGTTTATCATTCGTATCAACTGCATGTGTGGAGTGTTCAGCAGTTGAAGTTCGCAACACAGAAAAACGCCCATGTGTGACTCACTTACTTAGTATACCTAAACACTTATAAATCCAGTTTGGTGCAAATTGGTGACGAGGAGAAACCGAGTTGCAGTTCTTTAAAACTCCAGTTGGTCAACGTGTAGACGAAATGCATTATTCCTACTTCAAAAACTCCAAAAAGGAGACGTGAGTTGTTCTTTCACCTGCACTGTAGCACACTCCTTTGTACTTGACAATGTTCTCGTGCTGCAGAGACTTCAGGATCTCAATCTCCCGTTCGAAGTCGCGCATGTGCTCCGCAGTGCTGTGCTGGAGCTTCTTCACGGCAACCACCTCTCCTGTGTTGTCCTGCAGAGGGTCATAGCGGCACATCTCCACGCTGCCAAAGTTGCCCTGATGGACAAGACCAATCACAATCAGCCGTCATTTGCCCTTTAGTTCTTGAGTACCTATCAGTCAGCTAGGGTAGATGACAGACAGGGTAACAAATCTGCACCCCATTACAAGAGACAGATCAAACTATTGATAGTATGTTTGCACTGTATCACATATAACACTGCTGCCAGTTTAAATTCTTTCAGCTTCCTGCTAAACATTTATTTATCACTTCAGCAAAAAAATGGTTCACAATCATCTAAAAAGCAAGAGTAAAAGTTTCAAATATTAAACCAGACGTAGAAAAACAATGAACAACAAGAGGAGGTAACAAGGTAGAGTTTCTGGACATAGGTTTCGCTGTTCCTACCTTGCCAAGCTGCTGTAGGAAAATGAGATGCCTCTCCTCAAACTGAACTGGTTCCTGACTCTCAAAGCCTCCAGTGGTCCAGCCTGAACCCGCCATCCTGTTTGGCAGGATGTCGCTCTCTACAATCAGCTCATAATCTGAGGCACAAACACAAAAGTCAAATACAGACGGTCAGAAATGAAAGAAAATCAACAAAGAAACTTAGGTAATTTCTGCAAAAGCTTCAACTAATTTAGACAAACTGAGCCAGACAACGGCAGCATTTGAAGACATTTGAGATTCTGCATTGGTGTGATCTAGATCCCCTCTCACGGCCACTAACAGGATCTGGACACAAACCTGGTGTGAAGAGGCTGTGGAGGTCACGGATGACAGCGCGAAACGTGGGTCTGAATGTGGGCTCATAGTCCATGCAGCTGGTAATCAGATTAGCCAGTTCTGTCCACTTGGGTGCAGGGAGATGGTGGCGGTCCTCATAAAACAGACTTTTCTGTCATGCACAACACAGAGTTGTTAGAGCTAAATAAAGAGCAGTCTAGTTTCCTTTGAATATGACTGATTTGCTTCACTTGCTAATTTTGTCCTGATCTCTACTCACTTTCATCACTGGGAGTAAAGTTTTGTACTGCCACCTAAAAAACTGTGCTTCAACTACAATTAAAACAATTTATCATAAAACATGACTTTAGACTAAACCATAAACCTTACCCACACAGAGGAAAAACATAATGTGGGTAGTAGATCCCACATACATTTAAAAGAAGCAATTCAGAGTCAGTATCACAAAATATGGACATGTCAGTATTTCTGAAACAGAAAAAAGGAATGTATCCTTGAAGGCAGTCATTCTCAAACTTCTTCAGCTTGATTTAATTTCATCTTACAAACCATATTTACAAAAATATATCAAAAATTATGTTAATGTCTGCAGTTTTACAGACTCCTTTGCCACCAATGCAATATGTCTGAAAGACCCCCTTTTACCATTTTGCACGTTTTTGTATTATTCCATGTGACTGGATCAGTTTGTCTTATGTCCCCCACATAATGTTCATTAATTCCATCATTTGTGTCTTGATGGATGTTCTATATATTACTGTTGATCATGTTTGGCCTTTGTCATGGCCAAGGACCCAGAACCTAATGTTGGATTTACTGTGATAAAGCACCAGCCTGTATGGTACGTGTTCTACCATGCCACCTGAACAGTTACTGAAGACAATTCTTTAACAGGAGGAAGAAACTGTATGTATTCCGGCTCATACCTTAGAGTTGTCCAGTGTTGCTAATGGCTTCTCTCCACCGCTGCAGATCTCCCATAATGTGGTGCCAAAGCCCCACTTGTCTGCAGCCAGGCTCAGGTTAGCAAGATCCTCGATGCACTCAGGGGACACCCAAGGGATCCTCTCGACCAGAACTGATCACAAAACATCACAGTTACCGTACATGTAGATGGAGCTCCATCATTATGATTATTACTTTGAATACTTTTGACAACGTACTAATCTCTGAGCACATTTCATTTAACGAGCATCACAACATGGTCCTTTCACAGTACAATCACATGTGTTACCAATAGCTTCACACTGCCCCCCTGTGGTGACATAGATGCACTACTTTTCAACAGAGCAAAGACATCAACCCACTATCTTTATGAAGAACAATGATACTGATGCCAGGATCGCTCAGTTTGATGAAGGGCGGGTTCCCGGCTCTGCGGTCTTCCTCTCTGATCAGCAGAATGTTTTTAGCACAGACGTTCCCATGAACAACATGTTTTTCCTCCTGCAGAACAACAAACATTTCAGTCAATCATTAGACTTGATGGCGAGTTTCAGACAATAATGCTTTCTGGTTAAAAATAATTTTTTGTTACATTTCTGAAATTAAAACAGTCAGCCCTGACTTGTCATTGATCATTCATATGTACAGACGTGGATAAAATTTTTGGTACCCCTCTGTAAATGACAGAAAAACCCACAATGGTCACAAAAATAATGTGAATCTGACAAAAGTAATAATAAATAAAAATGTTATGAAAATCAACCAATGAAAATCAGACATTGTTTTTGAATTGTAGTTCAACAGAATTATTTTAAAAAACAAACTCACAAAACAGGC
>JAQQAE010018422.1:0-11200 GCA_029823295.1 Pseudamia nigra
GGAACCACAAGTAGACCTGCACTCTGAGAGTGGAGAGTTCTGATTGGTTTGTAGGGAACAATAAGGTCTTTGATATAAAGTGGAGCCTTGTTGTTTAGGGCTTTGTAGGTTAGGAGGAGGATTTTAAATTCAATTCTAGACTTTATAGGCAGCCAATGAAGGGAAGCTAGTATTGGAGAAATATGATCCCTCCTTACTCCTTAGATTCTTTGGACCAAGAATCATAACTTCAGTTTCATTTTCTCTCTCAATGAGTGAGCAGGTTGATACTTTAACTTGATTCTTTGAGCTTATAGATATGTTTTATTAATTGTAAGTAACACAAAACCTTATTTTTCATAATGTCTCCTTTAAACCATGATGATAAAGAACACAGTTTCAGCCACCTATTGTCTAAGATTTGACTAAGTTTAAGCACAAGCAAGTCTTAGGAAAATGGATACAATAAGGGCTAGAGCCAGAATTTTAATATATATATACATTTTGCAAATAAACATAACTTTTACCTTTGGCTTGTAATGAGATACAAACACTGGCCTCATTGAGTTTGGTATTCTAAGCTCATGTTTGTCCCTGTATTTATACTATATGAGAAGTCACTGGTCATTTCAACCCTCAAAGATCGAAACGGCTGCCCATGGAATAGTCAAAACCCTTTCAAATTTGCTGTTATTTATTCACAAAATCATGACCAAATTTTTCTTTTTCAATAATACAAATGATAAATTGGAACTTTAATGATTCAACGTTTTGATACTAACTGCTAAAATACGTTTGAAAAGTAAAATACAGTGCATATGAGAGAGTCAGGCATCCCAAAAACTCTTCTACCTAGACTTTTAAGGGTTAAACCATTTCACAAACTGACTAATATCATTATTCCGGAGAGGGCATGCTGTAAATTTGGGATATTTTCTGTTTGTGTGCAGTTTCTTCTTGCCTGCTATTGTCATTCATGATAGAAGTACGGGATAATGAATCTACTGCATTTGAAATTGTAGCCTATGTGCTATTTGATACCTTCCTACTTTCTGTCAGAAGGAGTGAAAATGACACTGTTGTTGTCGGTATCATTCATCTGCAGTATCATTATTAACCTTCACTCCTATTGTTCCTGAGGAGGTTTTTACTTACTATATGATCGGCTTTGTTCTGTGCTGTGGATCATTTCCTTTAGGGAATTTTCTTTGTTTTCAAGGGCAGCCTGCTCTGGCAAGCGATGGACACGATGCCTGTTTGAAAAGGAATCCATTTATCACTTTGGCACAAATAGCTGCCCATCATCTCTATTGCTGTGAGAACCAGTAAACCACTGATAGGGACAGGTGTTTTGCTGCACTCTGGGGGCTATAAAATATCCACACTACTGCTTTACAACAATTAAGAGGAAGTGAAATGGACATAATAAAGGTTTTGCAGGAGTCAAAGTGTGGTTTCCAGGTGTGTCCTTCATGTACGCAGGCTCATTCTCACCATTTAGAGGAGTTTACAACTGCAATATAATTCAACATCATAATAACAAAGTGTGCTATAACTATTGATAGGATAACATCTGGTTAGGGATTGAAAACCAGAATAATTCATGGTGGGGTACAGCTGTTCTGTGCTTCAGAAACGTATTGTGGATAATACATATTTCCTGTGTGAGACATGCCTCTAAACCAGGAGTGGGAAGCATTTTTTTTTTAATCTCCACAGGGCCACTCTGACACAGAGAGGAAGCTGCATATTTTCTGACAAAACTGAAACATGGGGCATACTGTATATAACTTCTGAGAATGCCATGACAGATTGCTTTACAATAAGCTGTTTTCCAGCACAGAGAGCCTGAGCCTCTGTTTCTAACTTTCTGTTGGCAATGTGCTGACTTTTACTGGTGTACAGCTATCCGCTAAATACACTATCTATTTTTTATTAGTCTACATGTTGCCAAATGTCTGATGCACCACTGCACATTTCGATAATGCATTAAGTTTTAAATCTTTCAGTCTTTAAAAATGTATCTAAAAATATGTGTACCTTATCAAAGTGTTTCCAAGTATCGAGAACTCGAGTGAGAAGCATGATGAAAATTTTGAAAGTATTGTTTTTTAAGACAATAAGGAGGACTTCACTGATGCGTCTGTGTAAAAGCGTCACTTTCCTGCAGAGTCAAATGATTGTAGCTTCTATATACTGTATTTAATAAAACCCAGTTATTTTCTGCTTGAATGTAGTTGGGGTTAAAATGTCACATTAATCACATTATAAAATTACCTTGTCAGACAGTGCGTGATGAAGTTTAACCGAGTCAGTAAGCAACATTCAGCGTTAGTTTACCTATAACCTCCTTTTGCTCTTCTGCAGCTTTGCTCGATTTGTCCAAATAAGGTCAGTTCTGTTGGCTTCAAAGTTTCAGACAGGAAATAGCAACCTCACTGTACTTAGAATAGAAATTCAGAAACCATTGGTTGATGTCATGGTTACTCTGTCCACATACAGAGAGTACCTATGGGAAGGTTGCATGTGGTTTGACACAGTAACAAACAGCTACCTCTGATTGCTACCTTCCCTGGTCACCACTCTGGTGGGCCGTACATCATTTATGTTTGAGCCTGTTGGAACCCACTTGGAATCCAAATATGAACGGACATGGTCAGAGTTAATTCTCATTTTGAAATTAGTCTAAAATATCAGCCTAAGGATTACATACCACAATGTCACATTGAGCTAGTAAACCTAGAAACTTACTTGAGTGACTGGGAAAAGGTATGATGCTGTAGCGCAGTTTTTTTTCCTTAGCTGATGATGGAACTGGCTGTGGATTGAGGTCTCTTGCTTGCTTTTCACCTTGGTTGACATTTCCACTTGCAGAGTATGCATTGCTCTTATTTGGTAATTGCTAGATAACAAAATATTTGTTTAGAGGCAACTAAACTTTGATGGTCAATGCAGGACAGACTGAGATGGTTCTGGCCCCATGTGCTCTGATAGTGATCATTCAGGAAAATCTCCAAAATCTTTTCCTAGGAGAAGAGGAGCCAGGCCGCTACTCTTTCTAATATTGAAAGGTTATATGGAATTATTGCTCAGCTATAAACTACGAAGGAATGCAGCTTTCTGAATGTGTCTTGGTACAGATTTTCATGTAATCTTGTAGCAAGACCATGTTATGAAAAAAAGAAGTTAGAAAATCTGAACTGCAAGAGCTTCTCTTTACAGTCTTGGAAACCTCACTAGCATTCTTTCCATCGTGTAAAAAATGATTAAGAATTCAAAAGTATAAAAAGCATTTGCTAATGTGGCCCATACAGTACCTTAAGTCACTACAATATTTGCTTAATGCTTGAACAAGCTGAAGGTGATTGAAGGCTAATTAGAAATCATATGCATGGCTGAATACCACAAGAGGACAGTGTGAACATATAATAAATAGGGCAGAATGTGTCTACTAAAGGAATATTCAGACCCCGTGTTACTACTTGACTCATCATATTAACTGCAAGAGTGTTGGAGAAATTGTAATAAAATCTAATAAGTTCTGACCTATAATCTTGCTGTAAGCCGTGGACCACACAAAAGCTAAAATAAGCGCCAGGAAGTGTTCACACATCTAGACACCAGTCTGACCCGAGCTGACTGTCCTGTGGCTGGAGGTAACAGACAAATCTGAGGGAAGAAGTACATCTCTCCACAGATGACTCAGCTTGCTTTATGTAAGAGTCTAAATGGGATAAAAACATGCTATTTTCCACTCACCTTCTGACTTGACCACACTTCAGAGAAGTAAAACAAATCAGGTGGAAATTTTCCTCTGTAGATCTGATGGCACCATAAAACAGCTT
Organism: Pseudamia nigra; assembly: GCA_029823295.1. Lineage (NCBI taxonomy): Eukaryota > Metazoa > Chordata > Actinopteri > Kurtiformes > Apogonidae > Pseudamia > Pseudamia nigra. The sequence continues at coordinate 3,825 of JAQQAE010018422.1, forward strand.
TGATTCATCATTTCCTCCATGCTGAGGAGGGACGGCATATCTTAGCTTATGTAGTGCGAAGTGAGAAAGCGGCAGTTTAATTTGAGACTTGCTGAGATTCAAATCGTAGGGGGAACTGAAGCATTCCTTAAGGACCAAGGTTGTTTCTGATGTCGGAGAAATCCCAAAACTCTAGACAGATTTGGTACTCATCAGTTTGGGGCATCCCAAAATAAATACTTTATGTTAATATGCTTATTGAAATGAACACAGTTGGATTTTTAAATTTTTTTCTGTTTTTCTTAAACACAAACCTGACAGGGAATTCGGGAGTGCCCAAGTGCCAAAATAAATTAATAGAGCACTGTACGAACAAGAGTAAGAAAACAAGAAGACTCAAGAATAACAAACTGGGTGTTTTCCTTCCCTTAAATTCACTCTATACAAATCAAACCACGCATGAAAACATTGGGTAACACTCTACTGACTGGATGAAAAGCAACTACACAGCACTTCTTCAATATGACAGTTCTTCAACGAAAGTGGTTTGATTTCAGGCGACTTCTGTGTCTCTTTGCCCGCTTCACTTACACAAATAGCCTATATAACAAACGACAGTTCTTTGAAAATGGGAAACCCTTCACTCTTTCACAGGCCTATCTTGGGCTGTCCTAACGTGCCCTGACATGGAAATATAAATGCCTTAATGACCAAAAATTCTCCACTGGAAAATTTCAGCAGGAAAAATGTAATTTGACAGACTTCCTTGCCATCCTGTACTGATTTTTTTTCAGGAGACCTTGTTCTAAATTTACCACTCGGCATCCCACTCCAACTGCCGCTTGGTAAATATTTTACTGTGTATATCCTCATACCTAAAAGGTTTGAGAGGTTCTCCTGGAGTTGACTGACGAGTCCAGACCCTTGCAGTGTTTCAGTGCGAGGAATAGTTACCCTTGCTGGTTGTCGAGTGCATGTAATGAATTTCACCATTAGTCTGGACACACAGTTTGTGGCTGTGTAAATCCTGTGGGCAGCATGTCTGAATACAGAACAAACCTAAACATTGATCATTTTTATTAGTGCTTATGTTGGTCATACCAACCCATTGTTGGTTTTATTTTATAACTTTGTTCATTTTGGTCCATTTATTTTGTTCAGTTATATGTTTATGTTTTTATTTTTTCATTTTCTTCACAATTTTGTTCATTTTCTTGGTGTTTCCATGTTTTATTTAAATTTTCTTGATAATCCATATATTTTGTTTATATGTTGTTTATTTTGTTCATTTTCTTGAGTTTTTTGTGCATTTAATTGTCATTTCACTCATTGTTTTGGTCATTTTAATTTATTTTTTATTATTTCCTTATATTTTATGATTTTCTTTGTAATTTCCTTCATTTTCTTGATGGTCTTGTGCATTTTTGTTCCTTTTCTTGATAATTTTGTTCATTTTTCCTGTTTATTTCTGTTTGTCTGATTTGTTGTTTTGTTCAATCCAATTCATTTTCTTAATTTTTTTTCTATTTTTGCTAATTTTTGTTGACAATTTGTTTATTTAAACACCATTCTTCACTGGGAACTTGAAACTTTCCCACATTGCTGATTTGAAACAAGTAGGTCGATCTTCTAACTTTTGCATGTTATCTGAAGCCCATTGTTATTTAGGGTTGGTGCTATGGGTGTAAAGGTGGGGCCTTCCCCTTTTTCCGCCATATTTCTTTGTGGTGGTGACAGCTTTGCATTACCATGCACCTCCTCTGAATGGCATGCAGATCATCCTGTGACTGACTCAGACAAGTGGGCAGTGACCAGGGCTCTGCAGCAAAGTCAATGTGGAAATAAGTTGGCTTAAAAAGCCCTGGATCAATCAAGTAATGCTGAGATTGTTTCTAAAAATACAAAGACAACTAATTTTTGCCATCATGGTCTCAAACATTTAACCTGGATCCTCTAATAATTGATCTTGAAGGTCAAAGGTACTGTATCTTTATTGTCTCCACAGTGAAATTGATTTGCAGCAAACAAACACAAACACACTAATAAACCTCACAAACATTTACAGCATATATACATAAAATTTCTATGTTACATAAAAATTCTCATAGATAAAATGATGATGTTGGGAAAAATACAAAGAGCAACAAGAAATTAAAATTATCTGCTAGTCCATGGTCATATTTTTGCTCTGATGTTGACATATTAAGACAAATAGTCTGGCAAATCTGTACTTTGACTGACAGGACTACAGCAGTTCCCTTCATCTGTGGAGTCTGACCGAGTCACATCCTCATGGCGTCTATTTATTTAATAGAAACCCCCCCCCCCCACAATAGACAGCTTGACTGTAATTGTGATTACGAGCTTAAAAAAACTAAACAAAGAAGAACAAAAATGAGAAAGAAATAAACAATTTAAAATAGCTCTGTTACACAATGCTTGTTGGAATTTACCAAATACATAAACTACACTACCCACCAAAAGATGGACTCACCTTCTCCTTCAGTGGTTTTCTTTGCCTTCTTAATGTGTTTTAAACTGAGTTGTCTTGTGCAGAGGAAGAGTGGTTACTGAATCAATATCCCTGTTAGTGCTACTACAACTAATGTACAAATCCATGTTATGGCATGCAATATGTATAAGGCAACTGATAGTCCAAAGGACATTAAGACAGCAGGAAGTGGTATACATAAACAGTTGATAAGGCATATGTACCAACCAACTACCTTGTGAATTTGATGAGAGAATGCCATGAGTGTACAAAGCTGTCATTAAAATCAAATGTGGCTCAACCAACCTTTACCTTGGGGATAAAGGTTAGTTGAGGGATACCCAACGTAGCCACATTTGATTTATAAAGCATGGTCTGGATTGTTTAACACATTTTTGTTTACTACATCACTCCGTACATGTTCTTTCACACTTTGGATGTCTTCAGTATTAATGTAAAATCTTGAACGTAAACAACTGAAACAGAAGGTGTGTCGAAACTTATGACTGTTAGTTTAGCTCTCTCCCCCTTTTGTCACAATATGGCAGCTTCAGGTTTGGCACCATAGTGGAAACCAGGATGTTGCACCCTATTTTACCTGCAAAGTTCAGAAATCAAAGTGTGGTGTTATGGCTGCACTGTCCACTGACATACAGTACACTCACAGAGACATACATACTCACTCTCATCCATTTTCTTACAGTACAAGCCAAAAGCTTGGACACACCTTCTCATTTAATGTGTTTCCTGCCTTTGCCTTTTTTATGTTCAGTTAATACAGGTATACCCTGTTTTCACATTAACTTGAGATTTGGCAAAACAGTACTTCGTTAGGGTTCATAAAGGTTGGTTGAGGGATAGATAGAAAATGCACAAAACATGAAAATGAAAGTGCATGTTGATGGATTCAAAGCCTGGTCTCCTGAGTGACAATTAAGAGTTTTGCTGCACTGCCATAACCAACCACCTCCACCTCTGTCTAAGTTTGTGCTGTTTTTAACCATTGCTATGCCAAACTGTCCTGGATATTATCTGCACATGAAACATGCAACACACATTTACTGCATATTACACACAATTTAGTGAGAGTGGGCTGAATATTTACACTCACACCATGAACAGGATTTTAGTGCGTGGACTACCTGTGTCTGACTCAGAGGTACTGTTTGTCTGACTGCGTGCCCCGAGCAAAGCCATCTGTACCACAATGGTGTAGGATGAATACATGTACTATTACAATCCTTGTTCCTCTGTGGTCTTTGTAAAGTTGAATATGTTTGGAATGAACAAGAAAGAAACTGTTTGTGGTCCCACAGATGTTTGCATTAGCTCATCCTGCTAAAGTACAAGCGAGAACATGTGATGTGTTAAAATGTGTCCCGTCTTATCTGAACTGGGAGAACTGAAAACAACACTGTCTTCAAGCATGCCGAAGATGAGTAATGTGTTGCTGAGAATTGACCCGGGCTCCATCTCCCACAGACTCACAAATATCCCCGCAAATAACCACAACAGCCCTTTATTACTGAATAATGAATTAAGTGAGGAGTGTTGAATTACTGGGCATCTATTATGTATTCTTAAGAATTCCCACAGTATGGCATGTACCCATAGCAGGATTTGTCTTGTGTCTTTTCAACAGCGCTCTTCTGGATGTTTGCAGTCCCCCTTGTAAAACTTAAGTGAATTTTATGAGTCAGGGTTGTAAGTGAGGATGAGCAGTAGTGGAAGGGACTTGGGGTTGAATAAACACAAGTTCTTATGTACAGTAATACTCAGTGAAAACTGCTAACCTCAAGGATCATTAAGACGTACATGATGATATTATGTGGCAATTGACTAAAATAGAATTGAAATAGAATCACAGTGTAGACATTCATTAAGCTAAATAAAATATCCCATTTTAATCTGCAGCACTGGAAAAGTGTGGCTATGCATTTTTTGCTTTCTTTTCATTTCTTTGTCTTGCAGTCTTCTTTGCTGCCACCTGTCCACTTGAACTGCCATGGGCGACAAAGTAATGACACCTGTCTTAGATAAATGATGGACTTTTGCTTGTTGTCATGGTAACAGGTGCCTATGTATGAGCTCCAGCTGTGAACTGAAAAGAGCTGACTGTGTGCAGCTTTTAAGCTGATTAGAAAACATCAGATCTGTGTCAGATGTGTGGGATGGGGAACATAATCGGGTGTGTTTAGCTGCAGTGCAGTTGTAGCCTTATTCTGTCCTCTCAACTGATCCAGATCAATACCACTATTTTCATGATGTTGGTTGACAGAACAGTTTGCAGCAAAATGAATAGCGAATAGAATAACTGTGAAGCATGCGGCTAATTGAAACCATTAATATAAATTGTGCTTTACAGATTTCACCTTCTGGGCAGTTTAATAACATCTGGGGCAGCATAAATCAAAAAATAAGGTAAAATGTGTACAGACAATGTAGCAAAAATGAATATATAGTTTGTAGAAAATCTCCATCAAGAGTACCCTTGATAAAGTGAAGATGGGTTGACTGAGCTGAATTTGATTTCCACAGTGCTGATAGCATCACTAGCGGACAATGAGGTGAATTGGCCAGTGCTCCCTCAAGGGGTTTTTTTTTTTAAATCTTGTGATTAACAATAGAGTGGAAACAAGAAAAACAGCCCACAGTCCAAAATATACAGCTTTCATCAATGACGCATTTGATGCTGATGAAAGCTGTAGGCGAACAGCCAAAACATACAGAGATGTACACTAGATTTATCATTTAGACAAAATGTGGCTATTTTCCCAGTTTTCAGTAACAAATTCAAGCCTTTCACACCTTACGCATCTTCATTTTTTCTGCTATTTGTTACCACAGAGCTGTCGGTTTGATTGATAGCTCCCTCTGTACCCACCGAAGCCTCCAAAAAAGAACTAATGGTACATCAAACAATGAGTTTCAAATAAAGACAAGCAGTGCAATTTGTACTTCAGCAAACTGTCCATCAATATACTGTATGTAATCTTTATCGTTGTTTATATTTAAGCGCAAGTCAAAAACAAGCCAAGAAAGGTCAAGTTGAGTAACACATTTGCCTTCTGCTTGTTGCAGGTATCTAGGGATCACACGACCTCTCACCTATCCAGCTCGGCAAAATGGACAGCTGATGGCAAAGATGATCCTGGGAGTGTGGTTGGTGTCTGCATCCATCACCCTGCCACCTTTTTGTGGCTGGGCTAAAAATGTCCACACGGCTGGTGTGTGTCTCATTAGCCAAGACTTTGGCTACACCATCTATTCCACAGCGGTAGCCTTCTACATCCCTATGCTGGTAATGCTTGTCATGTATTACAAGATCTTCAGGGCAGCTCGCAAGAGTGGTGCCAAGCACCGTTTCACCGACCTTTCACGCCGTGAGCGCCTTGAAACAGTGGCTAATGAGGCGCTTCGTATGCAAGGCCTGAAGCCGCCTGGCGTGGCGGAGGAGTGTGCTGCCTTGTCTCGCCTGCTGAACCGTGAGCGCAAAAACATCTCCATCTTCAAGAGGGAGCAGAAAGCAGCCACAACACTGGGGGTCATTGTGGGGGTGTTTGCAGTGTGCTGGCTGCCCTTCTTCATCCTGTCCACTGCCAGGCCCTTCATCTGTGGAGTTGAGTGTAGTTGTGTGCCCATCTGGCTGGAACGCACACTGCTCTGGTTGGGTTACGCCAACTCCCTAATGAACCCCTTCATCTACGCCTTCTTCAACCGAGATCTACGCTCCACTTATCGTGACCTTCTGCGTTGTCGTTATCGCAACATCAACCGCCGATTGTCTGCTGTAGGTGTCCATGAGGCTCTCAAGGTGTAATTAGGATCATGCACTGTTTCAGTGTGACTCTTTCATAAGTGGCGCGTGGAGCCTGTGTTCTTGTACACTTGGTGCTTTAAGGGTGACATGTACGCAGCAGGCCTGTAGATAAGACACAGACTGACAGAATGGGAGTCACTGTTGGTGGCTCACTGTCCCCTCTGCAAAGACAGAGAGACAGCATGATCACTTCAGTGTGTGTGTGTGTGTGTGTGTGTGTGTGTGTGACTCAGTCATTCTATTTTGGGATGGAAAAATCATAGAGCGTACTTGATAGGCTATTCAAGTCGACACTGCTTTTGTGCATATGCCACACTTCCATCCTGGCTCTGAATTCATGGCTGGATAATGTAGTGGCAAAGGAAATGACATACAAACACAATAAATCTCCCTAGGGCTTTGAAAAGGAAACAGACAGGAAAATGATTTCTGTATATTAACAAAATATTGTATGATAAAGGAGAGCACTTGTTCTGTGGCACAATTTCCTCTAAATATGCATTTAAATTAATTTCAATTATTTGTAAACATTACACTTGGAAGTGTAATATGCCAGAATTAAGTATTGTTTATATCTCTTCTTTTCCAGCCATTTTAATTTAGTTTGTAGTCCTTCCACATAATTACTCACATAGTATCACACGTGTTCAAAAATGTGGTGCAATTTGATGCCAAGTGAAAAGGGGTGGGTGGAAAATAGTGTTAAAATACAACATGGAGAGAACACCATCCATTCATGAAATATCAGTGTTTGTAATAAAAAGAAACTGAAAGTAGTTTGTTTAGTGTGTGCATGAAACATATTTGTCTGACATTGATTTTGTGAATAGTGAATGATAATTTGGCAGAGAAGTCCCACATTTCACCAAACAACACTTCACTGCGCACTTCAATTCAGTATGAACTCACCATGAACCATGATACTGTGGGCTTCGCTCTTATTCTGCGATTGGTTTCATTCCACAGTTAGCTGCTGACTTTTTTAATTTCTTTTATTGTATTACTGAAATATGTCTGTGAAGATTCTCAGTCATCCAGGTCATAGTATCCAAGGCGTGTGGTTTTTTTTCTTCCATCGACTGGACT
>JAQQAE010018423.1:0-11200 GCA_029823295.1 Pseudamia nigra
GGGTTCTCTCCGGGTACTCCGGCTTCCTCCCACAACCAAAAACATGCACTAGGGGGTTAGGCGAATTGGTCACTCTATTGTACATAGGCATGAATGTGAGTGTGAATGGTTGTCTATCTCTGTGTCAGCCCTGCAATGAACTGGCAACTCATCCAGGGTGTACCCTGCCTTCGCTCAAATCAGCTGGGATAGGCTCCAGCACCCCCCCGACCCTCACAAGGATTAAGGGGTAGAAAATGGATGGATGGGACTTTAGGTGATCTGTATGGTTTAAAGTTAATACATGAATACACATTAACTATTACTAGTAACCAGTGGTGGGTCAAGTACACAGAAATAATACTAAAGCAAAAGTACTGCTACTTTAGAATTCTGACTCAAGTAAAAATAAGTACATTTAATACAAAACTATTCAAGTAGTGTGATTTATGTATTCTAGCCTCACATTTTGCATTTTTTTATTTTTGCCCTTTTCATATTGTTGATTATTCCACTAACCACTGACTGCGAGTATTTTGATTATTTTGTAATTTTTTGTTCACCTTTTTTGACATTTTGTAGATAGTTTCACTAGTTGTGTTAATTTTGTTACTATTTAATAAATCATTGTGTTCATATCTTACTGATTCTATTTTATATTTTGTTCATTTTATTAGTATTTTATTGATATTTTTGCTCCTTACTTGTTAACATTTCATTGATTACGTTGTCTATTTTTGGAAATTTTGTTAATTTTTTAAAAATATATTTTGTAAATAATTTTTCTTAATTTTGCTTTTGACATTTTGTCAATTACTTAGCTATTTTGATTATTTAATTAATAGTTTATTGATTATTTAGCTCAGTTTTCCTTACTTTGGTTCTACGTATTTTATATTTTGTTGATTATTTTACTAATTTCTGTTTATTTTATTGATACTCTGGATGTGTAAAAATGACTCCTGGCCACTGGATATAACCAAATATAACTGAGTACAAGTACATTTTTTCACCACAAATGTAACTAAGAGTAAAAAAGTTCTCTAAAACAACTACTCAGAAGTACATTTATCTGAAAAAATGAATTCAGTACATATGAAAGAGTAAATGTACTGGAGTATCTTCCACCTCTGCTTGTAACACTCAAACCATTGTTGAAATGGAAATTTCTAGGATCAGCTTCTCTGAAGCTGTGATTCTAGAATCCCTGATCTAATCAAATTAAAGTTTTTATGCATCTATTAAAGCAGTTATAACCGATTTACACTACTTCTTTGTTTACAACTATGTGAATACCCCTTGTGCACAAGTGCAATATTTTGATTTTTTGGCATACAATTAACATGTTTACATTTTATATTTTACCTTTAGGTGATCAGTGTGATTTAAACTTAATAAATGAATACACATTCAATATTTCTAGTAACTCATTCATTCATTGTTACAAATGGAAATGTATAGGATCTGCCTTAAGCTCCTATCCTAGAATCCCTGAGCAGCAGTTAAAACAGTGGCTTCATGCAAATTCCTTTTTATTTTACAAGTACATGAATTACATCACAGAAACCCCTCAAATGGTTCCTTAGGACCAGATGTGGGTAGTACTCAAATACATTTACTCCTTTACATGTACTTGAATAATTTCTTCAAATAATTTTTTTTTGCTGAATACTTTTTACTCTTGCTCTGTTACATTTGTGATGACAAAATGTACTTCTACTCAGTTACATCTGGCAACACGCCTTAATGAGTGGGAGTAAAAACGTTGAATCAAAAAAAAACACTTAATAAAAAATTAAAGTAAATTTACAAAATGACTAAATTAACCAAGAAAAGGGCAGCAACAAAATAATCAAGAAACATAAAACAAATTGTCAAGAAAACGATAAAATTAACATTATAAGCACAACTCAAAAGTAAAATGTATAACTGGATCCTCTGGAGAAAAATTATCAACTTAATAAAAAATTAACAAGATAAGCAACAAAAATGAGTGTAGAAAATAAGTAACAACAGTGGGGAAAAATTCAAGTTAATGAACAAAATGAGCAACAAGACTACACAAAAATCAACAGAATGATCAAAAATAATCAAGAAAATAAACAAAAATGACCAAAATCCCTGTTTGAACGCTGTAATACCTTCCATTTAATGAAGGTAATCACTACATGGGTAGTTTTTATGAGGTACTCTACTTTTGCTTAAGTACTTACGTTTATGAGTACTTCTAGTTCAGTCAATAGAATTTTAGAGTAACAGTACTTTTACTTTAGTACCGTTTCTGAGTACTTTCCCACCACTGCTTAGTACTCCTCTGTCCTACTTTGAAATCCTGCGATACAGACTGAGCCGACTGGTGGAGAATAAAGTTTTTTTTGTTGGCAGGCCGAGTTAAAATAACGGAAAAGAAGAGCACATGCGCATTGGTCGGAGCTCCAGCGGAGGCGCCATTGCTTTACGAGGACTGTAGTTCAACGTCCGCTTCCCACACATGGAAAGTCAGTTATGCGGAGATAATAAAAGACTCCAAGCCCCAGCGACGGCCGCTGCTCTTTTTCTCGTCAAGCAGGGGGAGTAGTCACAGCTGGAAGGATAATAAGATGCGCATGAATTTACAATCTGGAATAAAAGATAAGAGAAAATTAAATGACTGCTCGGTTTGTATGAGTGCGCGTACATTAAAGTAATGTTTTTTTATCCGGAAACGACGCTGTGCTTTTGTGTGAGAAGTGCAGAATAATAAAGTTCCGAGTGTGCTTTCCTCAGTTGATGGAGTTACAAAGTTTCTTCAGTCCACTCACAATGGAAAGAAAAGCGCTCTTCGCTGACTGGGAAGGTAAAGTATAATTGTACCAGTACTTCCCGCGCCGTTTGGTTAAAAACGTACTTGTCGACACGAATGGGTTGAATTGCTACAAAGTGGCCACTGAATGTGTAAATTGAAGCGCTTGTATAACTTGTTTTGCTGGCATTCGGGACACGGGTTGTGTTTTGCCAGCGAGCCAATCAAAAGTGGGAGGGGTGCAGATGTTAGGAGCCTCGATTCCAGATGTTTGTAGCGAAATGACTGAAACACTCTAAGGATATGCTTTATTTATATGTACACGTCTCAGCAAACTATTGTTCTATTGTGTTCTATTAGTCCAAAGGGTCGGAGTAATGGTTTTTGGAAGGTTTAACAAAAACAAAAGGCTTATGCTAATGTTATAGCTGCACAAATGTTTAGCATTAAAAAGTAATGAGTTAGCTTGGCTTTTCCTGCTTAGTATACAGCAGTAGCCATTTTAATAGTTTTTTAAATCGTTCCAAAATTCTTAATATGTTCTTATTCCTATTTATTCTGTTGTTGCCACTGTCCTATCATGCCTTAATTCCATATGCTGCTATGGAAAATACTGTACTGCTGTCAGAGTGAATTTTATTGTACAGAAATGCGCAATGACTGTAAATTCAGTTCAACTTTATTTCAAACTCAAGGTCCAGATTGAATATAACAAGACAACACATAAAACACGTTACATAAAACCAAATAAAATACATACACATTAATGGTCCACAGGGAGACATGTTTCCACAGTTAGGATTGAGAGTGTGCTGTGCTAAACTTTATTTTGGACAAAACCATAGTAATTTCATACTCAGAGTCACTAAGACAACAGATAAACTTATAATTTCTTAAGGCTGCTTTGAAGGCATCTATTCTTGCTACCACAACTATTTCACTTGCACTGTTCCATGTAGGTTCTAGGTCCTAGTAAAGAATCTATGTATGTAACCCGACAGTGACAGCAAAACACCACTGAAACAGACAATTTAAGAAATAAAGTCAAATTTAAACTTAAAACCTTAAGAAACATTTCTATGATACGCTGTAATCTAAAGTGTCTCTTTGATGTGAGTGGGTGGTGGATTTAATTTTATGAGTGGCTTTATTTGAAAAGATTAGCTGAAACATGTTGATCTAAATGAATCCATCCAAAACAGTTCACAATTAAAAACAGGAGATGATTCATTTAAAAAACAGCCAAACAAGAGGCTTCACTGTGCACCAGTCCTCTTCTTTTTCTACTGTATTCAGATAGGTGTATACTTTCTTTCTTCATAAAAATAGCTCTGTGTATGTGTGTATGTTTGTGGTGACAGGCTTCCTGTGGTTAGAGTGGATTACTGACTTCGGTAAGGAGATGGAACACCACTCCGGGATATGAAGTTTGTTGCAGTGATTTTGCTGCAGAAGTCTGCAGATTTCTCTCTATCACCCGCCTGTCTTGTGAATGACTATGTGGTGTGTGATCTCAGGTGGGCAGAAAGGCTTTTACCATCCTAATTTGTGAGAAACAGTGTGACGGATCTAAATATACAGAGGTGACTCCCTGCGACTGCTGACAGGAGTCTATCCAGAGTCGTACCTGTCTTCACTGAACAATCCACTATTCAACATTTCAAGTTGCTGTTGGAAAAAACCCAATGTCTGCCTCCTCTCCCCCATCCTTACCACGACCCTTCCTCCACTCTCTCCATCCACACCACCCATCCTTACCGTCCACCCCGTCCCTGTCGCCGAGCCCACCTGGCCCGGTCTACACACGGCTGTCCAACGGCAGTCACAGTGCCCCTAGTCCTACTAACTCCCGTGGCTCCTTCCATGGAGTCTCCTTCCTGCTGCAGATTGGACTGACCAGAGAAACGGTGAACTTGGAAGCCAGTGACCTCTCTCTGTCTGCTGTAAAGGACCTGGTGTGCTCCATAGTGGACCAAAAGGTAAGCTGCCTCATATGACATACCCACTAAAATAAACTTGTTTTCAATTTTAACTTTTGTACTGGGGGCAGTAGAAGACCAGCATAATGCACCAGCATGTTTCTTGCCATCTGCTGCCATATTCATTCGTTTAGGTTTTGTGTTCCAAAGCAGACATCTGGGCCTCGTGCCCCTAAATGAGTCAAACACCACAGAAGCATGCACACAACAACACTGATGCTCGTCTTGTTACAGGACACGGTCTCGCAGTGGCAGTTATTTACATTGTGGTGTACTGTTGCTGAACTTACATGATGCAAGTGCACACATAGATACATGCTTACATGCACACACACATACACAGAACTCAAGTGGTTTTACTATGATGTTGGACCTATTTTATTTTCCATGGCATTTGCGATGTTTTATAATGAGATTGGACTGTAGTCTCTACATTAGATGTGGCTTAAACATGAGTATAGGCTGCATCATTAAGCGGTATATCCCATTCTGTATTTAGTTGCATGAGGCAATCTCAAGTGCAAGTCAATGGGGCTAGCTTTAATTTGCCTATTTTTGTGATCTTTCTTTGGCTAGAAGTTATTGGTAAATCCTGATCATGGTTTGAGTCTGCAATTGTTTGTGTGATGTTAATAACCTGCAAAATAAGAATGATAGTAGAGCATTTTAATTGTTCTAAGTTAATGCAAACCTGTGTAATAGCAAGCACTGTAAAGGTGAACTCTGCTGTTGTTGCACTATTTTTATTTATTTATTTATTGAATTGGGACAGTGCACATTAACCGACATATCAGTTTTGCACATCAATGTAAATATGCCAGAATTAGCGTAATAGCTAAATTTCATCCATAGTCTTAAGGCAGGTGAAGTGGTTTTATCAGAGAAACTATGAATATCAAAGCTAAAATCTTTGCTCTAAGTATTAAAATAGTAATTATTCCTCATTTTGTACTACATGCACATTTTAGTTGAAAGTTATTAAGGTGCACTGTAACTTTTTTAATTGAGTTAACCTTTTCAGTCATTTTCTCTTCTTTTAGCACATGGACGTGTAGTCATGAAGGATTATTGGTGTTCAAAGCCTGCAGGAATAATGAAATGGCTCCTGTGTACATCCACACATGGCTGTGTTTTTAACCTCATGTGAATAATGATGATTACTCCATTTGTGTCTGCAATTATCATCAACTAAGAACAACTGAGGATGATTAAACAAAGCACTCTTAATCAGCCACCACTGTTCAAAATGTGGATAGGTCAGAGTTATGTTTTTAATTGATAAAAGTAAAATGAACATGGCTGAAGTAGCGTAAAGCAGCCACTGGATGATAGTTGAATCAGCTATGTGTACTGAGCTCGTGTCCTTTGGTCCATGTTGTCCCAGTTGACATTCCAGAGGAGCAGGGTAATGTTGTTGTTCTTTATGAGGTCTGCTGATTCTCACTAGCTAGTTATGAACAGTTGGTCTACAGAGCAGAAAATCTCATCACTGTGCATATTTACATGGATCCTGTAATATTTTGGCATACTTGCAAGAATCTATGACAGGAAGAGGGTGGGAAATAAGCTTTTCTGAAGAAGTTCCTATAAGAAAGTCAGTGCAGTTGTGTGTGGGTGCAGAGATGAGATCAGTATTATCTACAGCTTGCCTTGTAGGATTGTACAGTATTTATATTACACTTCAATAAGACTTGACAGTGAATTATATAATTTCCAGCAGAGACATGGGAACTTCTTTTTACAAGACTTTAAGTGCAAAAAAATCTAATCTCATTTTGGAACAAATTGTGCATACTCTTCCTCAAACTATGCTGCACATCATCAGCAGCAACATATCCCGCTTGTTCATCCACATTAATTTTTTATATTTAACTCTGCCAGATGCAGTGTACTGCTTCAACTATTTCATGAAACCCAGCCATATGGCTTTGATATCAATGGAAAATATGACTGTAGGCCTTCTGCACTCTCCAGTCCATCCCTGCCTCACTTCTTGTTCTAAAATATGCATGACAATGTTGAGCCTTTTACAAAGTCTGCTTATCCTGCCTGACTTTTCCAGCTGGGGATCTCTGACCCCAGCTTAGCTGTTGACAGTCATCCCAGGATCTATCCCCTCAGCAGAACCTCAGGTGTCTGTCAGCAGAGAAGAGACAGGAAAAAAGATTTGGACTTCATGTGGTAATATCTGCATAGAGACAGAGTCTGGATGGAAGTCTATTCCTCCCTTCATGCTGCTGTTTCCTCCACTGAGAGCTGGCTTGCTCCACTGAAGTGACTCACCGCTGAGCCATGCAACAAACATGGATGCTTATCCTCAGTTAAATCTGTCCATTCAGTGTACATTTTTCTGCTGTGTCAGCTCTTGTGAACTATTGGAATAGGTTTATCTTAATGCATATAAGATTTACATTTTTGGCTTTGAGGCTTACGTAAGAATGGTTAAATCTCACTGCTGCTTATTTAGGTCTAGGTTACTGTACCAGTGGGACAAGCTCAGATGTACTTCTTGCTTATGCAGCACCATCTAGATATTTTATTGCATCAGATGCTGCTTGTAGGCTTTCTGGAATGTCCATTCTCAGGCAGGTTCACTTTGTGCTCAGTGTTTGACCAATCCATCAGCCTCTAACTTATACTTTACACTGACTTGTTAATACAGAGATTTGAGGCAACCACTGACCTCAATAAGCTCATTTTAGCTGCCCCTATGTGCCATCTCATTCCTTTACTCTGTTCTTGAAGCTTGTGACCACAGCTTCAAGAACAGAAAAGAAAGAGGAGTGAATTGTGTGCCTTGCTTAGCTGGTTGGACAGCTGTGAAATTTCCAGATGTTTGCATATGCTCTCTTTCACTGTGTATAATGTGTCATGGCTTCAGGGTTGATATTTCATATCTTTCCTGAACCCTTTAGTGTTGAATTCGTCTCATTGTTTGACATGGTCTCGCAGCCTGCTGTAATAGCTGTGCATTGTATAGATTTTGTACGGGTCATTCCTCTTCCTGCTAACGACTCAACCACATGACTTGGCCAGCCTCCACACACCAGATTTTCTTTCTGTCTCTGTTTTCTGTTCTGATGTGATGGTGGTTTTGATAATAGTGGTTTGGACTAGATTCATCAGCTTCAGTGGTTAAGGTCAACTTTAGTCTGGGGCAGGCTGATCCTGATAGGTTCAGGTTCAGTTTCTAAATGCAGCTATTGTTGTCACAACTGCTTCTGCAATCTAGTGAATAGTTTAAAATATGTCTGGTTTACTCTCTCCATTTGGCACTTATGAGAGAAAGACTCCATGAGGAATGTAAGAAAGATGGAGGGGTCAGTAGACCCTCCCAGTCACATATCATCCTGCAGTAGATCTTACCCACGATGGCCTATTGATGGCTCCCAAACGATTACACGCCACTAGTATAACTCCATGTCTGGACAGCCTTGTTTCTCTGGTCTGATCTTGACTTCTCTGTCTGGTTTTGGGGCTTGATGAATGGTGTGAGATAAACATCCATAGCCTCCACTTGTTGAGCGTTTCCTGTTTGGTGTCGCCCAAGTCCTCTTGTGCAGCCAGCAAGGGAGCAGATACGGGACAAAAGTTCACGACTCCCTGAAAATGACTCCTAGTTAGCCAGCTGGTCAACCTGGGTAGGCAGCCAGGCGGAGCATTTCTCTTCACTCAGGCATTTTTGGAGCATGATGTGATGCTGCTTGGCTTGGTGTGGAATTTGGTTGCAGGGAAACTGAACAATTCATATGTAAACACATGCTTTGGTAGTGTCAAAGATCTGATGGATGCTATAATGGCAGTTTGTTGATTAATAATGTTTAGTTTGCAGGTTTCTTGGATAATATTTAATACCCTGCAAAGGCATAGCTGAGTTGTCAGTGGAGATAGTTGGCAGCTTTTGTGATGTTAAAACATGTGTGATATAAATAGAGAATTTAATTATCAGTTTTCATCATTATCAAAGGAGCTGATAAAGCATAGCCGGAGGAAGGAAATTTGAAGAACTTTGGAGTAGGTAATGAAAAAAACCCATTAAACCGTCACCTGAAATGTTCGTTTAATGAATACTGTAGGTTTTGGCACTTGTCCTTCGAATGTTGATACACTTTCCTCACAGATGGAAATGCTGTGAAAGGCAGCTGCTTCAGTCGTGGTTTTCCCTTGGTTTTGGTTTTGTCTCTGCTGCAGCTCCTCATCTCTGGTTGAGAGTTGTACAGCTGCCTCTGTAATTAGTAAGACAAAGGCCTTTTTGAGTCAGAAACAGGGCTGTGATGAAAAACATACAGTAAAAATCTAAACCTTTGAGCAATATCACTTGGCAGTGAAAGAAATATCAGCTCAACATTCCATTTTCAAGTCTAATTAT
Source organism: Pseudamia nigra (assembly GCA_029823295.1). Classification (NCBI taxonomy): domain Eukaryota; kingdom Metazoa; phylum Chordata; class Actinopteri; order Kurtiformes; family Apogonidae; genus Pseudamia; species Pseudamia nigra. The sequence continues at coordinate 9,110 of JAQQAE010018423.1, forward strand.
ACTGAGTTGAAACAGTGGAGAAAGTTCTAAAATACTATACATTTAACTACCACCAGTTATGAATTTGATTTAGCTTTGGAATGTACAGTCAGTACAAACTGAAAGCTTTGATACCATACAAGATTTCTCATAAGGTGTGAGATGGTTTTGGAAAAAGTCTGTGAATGAGCAATAACAACTGAAAAAGTTTGGAGGAGTTGAAAATGAAACAAAAAATGTGAGTAAGAAGGGTGCAAATGGAAAATCAAAAGACTGCAGTTCACTTCCACCAAAACCAAGGAAATAAATCACCATTTTCCTCCCTCCTTCTTTCCTCTATTTGACACCATAAGCACACATCTGCCTGTTCCTATGGAGCTGGCAGCCATATTTTACCCTAGAGGACATCCCAACACCACAGTGCTTTATGTGTGATATACATGGGGCCAGACGTTTCCTGGAAAGCACACTCAGCTCTTTCCCCCTAAAAAAGGCCACCACTGAGTCAAAATACTCACTGTTATAACTTCAGACATTTTCCAACTTAGATGTTTTTCAATGTTTAATTTCCGGCATATTGATGTATTCCAAAGTGACAAAGTTGACTAAATTGATAACACAATTGGAATTGGTGAAAAAACTAGTTTTTCATGTACAACTCAAAAGTCTATTCACTCAAGGAATCTATCAATTTCCCAAGTCTTGGAGTAATTTGTGGAAAAGGCTGAGAGAGAAAAAAAAGGGGAAAAATATCTCTGAAGTTAAGTGAGCTAAGTAATTTCTACCATCTGCAGTGCACATTTCTGCTGCCTTGTCCTCCTTTAAATGTAAAGTGGCAAGGCGGAGCAGAGGGCTGGCCACAAGAGTCAGAGAATGACAGAGTGGAGAAGAGTGGTCCTCTCCAGTGAGCGGGGACAGGGGTGGCTGGGGACGCCCTGTTGGCAAACCTTGCATTGCAGTGTTGTGGTACTGTTGATGTTTTGCCATTCAGTCAGTATAAAAATGATCAACAGCATTGAACTAAATTGAAAGGACTTTATTTTTCCCTTTTAGGGAAATTCTTCTCATTTCATAGATAAGAAAGATCAACTCAGTAAAATGTCTTCAGGTTTCTCAATCTTCAGTTTGCCATCAGCTGTGGTGTTGAACTGTCCGATGGTGGAGGGTATGAAGGATCTCCTATAATGTTCTGTCCTGCAGGGTAATGATGTTTGTCGTCCACTGCAGCTGCTTCTCTCAGAATGAGGGGGAAAGGATGATCTGGGTTGGTCATGATATCCGCCAACATCTTCGGTGTGCACATGCCCTCCACAGCCTCCACTGTGTTCAGCCTCGCTCCAACCACTGATCCAGCTTTTTTCCAGGCATTTTACATCTTTCTGTCTGAAAGCATAAAATTGTACACTCGCAATCACTGACTGGTAAAACCTGTGCAGCATCTTAGGTCAAAGATCCTGTGCCTCCTTAAGAAAAATAGCACCTAGAGATTATCTTGGACTAAAATTGGCACTACACAAATACAGTTGAACTAAATTGAGTTTCATTTCATTTCATTTCATTTCATTTCAAAAAATAGCTGAATCTGTTCCTTTCGATAGAGTGCAACTGTGTTCTGGGAACAGTCTATCTTGTTGTCGAAATGTATACCAAGATATTTGTATGTTGGCACCACCTTGATGTCCAGTCCACCAATATTGGCTGGCTCAAGCGGGTCTGCAGGGACTTTCCGAAGTCCAGTACCATTTCTTCAGTCTTGGAGGTATTCATCAAGAGGCAGTTTTTGTTTAGTCCTGTACAGATGTCTGTATTCCCCTTCTTGTGCATTGTTGATACATGCTGCGATAGCAGTGTTATCAGAGTACAGTGGAACCTCGGATAACGACCGCTTCTGACAACGTAAAATTCTGACAACGACGAAAAAAATTATAAAAAAATTGAACCTGATAACGACAAATTATGCAGACAACAACCAAAGATTGACATGTCTACACCCGGGTCACGCCTGCATCACTTCCGGGTCTCATCCGCGGGTGACGTTCTCAGCGAATGTAAACATTGTGGTCCTTCTGATCGTGTGCCCGGGTCCTGTAGCTGAGTTTAAACGCAAACTGA
>JAQQAE010018424.1:0-11200 GCA_029823295.1 Pseudamia nigra
TGTAACCATATTTGGACAAACGGCAGCGGGGCTTATGAAGCGTTCATGCCAGGGGACTCATGGGAAGCTAATATTAGTCGCTAGCTTACTGATGCAGTAAAACTTCACCACGCAGTGTCAAACAAAGTGATAGCACGGTGTTGTTAGTGTAAACACTTACCTACAGCTGCAATTGAGCATATCTCATGTATAACTATGCCCATATTGTCAATATGCCCATAGATACGAAGGTCTGAATTGGTCCAACTTCACTAACAAGCTGTCACTATAGCTACATGTCAATCAAACCCCAGCACGGCAGTGATTTGTTGAATTATTTGCTGTAATATCTTAATAACGAAGCAAAAAGTTAAAGATGGACCACCATGTTACTTATGAGAGGGTCCAAATAAAATGTTTGAGACCATGATGACCCATGAAAAAAAATTTTATTCTCTGAGAATTTTCAGATAGAAGTCCAAAGTATTTAGATGGGAAAAGCTTCTTGGAGCCAGAGGATCAGTTCCCCAGCTGCGGTACTATAACCTAAAGTTACTGTTCGGCCTCACTGAACAGACCCGGTCATTGCCCCCTTGGTCTGCAGTCACTATTCCCTCTCCAGCATTGTCCCACCCACAGCACCATCTGATTGGCTGTTACCCTTGCTCTGCGTGTAACCAATCAGCAGTGACAACTGTGTATGCACAGTGTTCACACACACAGAGCAGGGAAAGTGTTACAGAGTCGAGACGCTCCGTCCATTGAGAGCAGATACTGTATATGTTTAGAAGTTAAGGCAGCAGACTCTCCTGAAATTGAAATAAACATCTCAGTCCTCTACAACTCACTGAGCCCAATAACATTATCTAAACATAAGTAGCAGCTCTGCTCGCAGTCCCTCCAGAAGTGTCCATTAATGACTTGAAACACGGTTTCTGATAATATCAATATGGTAATAGTCTCTCCTATTGCTACTGTACCATTTTTTCAGCTATAGTAACATTAATTGTTAGTAATATAGCTGAACGTTATGTAGGCGTCTATACATTAAGTGATATAAAACAAAAGCACGGAGGCGGTGTATTCCCAACTGAGAGGACACTTTACTGCTGTATTTCTAGAGGGACTCATGTTACAAAAACCACATCCGCTTTGATCTTTCACAATAAAAGCACACACCTCATAATGTGGAAGTTACCCAAAAAAAAATGTAATTAAATTTAAAAAATAAAATAAATCACTCTAGGTATTAGAACAAAAAAAAAACTATAGAATACCTTACAGTAATGTAGCAGCCTAATTTTGATTAACAGGGTCCCTGCTATTACATATTGTTAAAATATAGCATGTACATAATAAAATCAACTACTGGCTCCCAAAATACTGTAATAAATTAAGCTTTACTGTGGAAAACTTTAGGGAGCTACTGTATTTATTTGCTTAACTTTTCATTTAACTTTATGGGACATGCTGCTGAGCCTGGTAGCTCCCTGCACTTTTTGTTAGAATTTTAAAACAAAAATGTCTATTTTTCTAAGATAAAAATACTAAAAAAGGTTGCAAATCTGAAAAAAGCTGTTTCATAAATGTGCGCATTTAAACAATAGGCATTTAAACAATAGGCATTTAAACAAAGTTAAGTGTTGGAGTTTGTATTATCCAAAATTTAGATACCAATATTTTCACTTTCACTGCAAATGAATATCAGCTCCAAATATTGGTTATCAGCCTCTTTGACTACTACGGTAATAATCGGTATCAGCCCTGAAAAAAACATATCGGTCTATCTCTAATAGAAACCAAAGCAAACTTGCAATCAAAGCCATTTAACACAGAGTACAACTGGTAGTTTAGTCAAACCAAGTTTGGATAATATTCCCACAACAAATTGAATGCTCCAGCATTTATCTAGGAACAGACTGTAACCATAAAATGTTCCCAATGTGGTTACTTTGTTAAGTGAGATCAGTGTGGTGAAAACGTACTACACTTTGACAGACTAAAGGCTTCAGGCATGGAAGGTCCTAAAGCATTTCAAATGATACCTTACCTTCTTGCGGCCAAACAGTAGCAGCTCCCTGAAGCGCTCTGTTTCTTTGCCAACATTCTCTGGCACGGTCATGAAAGTGTCCGATAGGAGAGACAATGGCCCAGCTCCTGGCTCCTCTTCAGCTCGTGATAGGGGCTCATTGTTAAAATCAATTAAATTGGCCTCATTAGGACTTTTGCCAGGAAGCCATACGGAGCGATGTTCCTTCAGCAAGAGGTCAGCGATGTCTGTGCCCACTACAGTCTAAGAAACAAAGTAGAAGAGTGAAAAACTTGCATACAAAGTCACTTGTGGTCTTTAGCTCAGTACCCATCTTACCCCATTCTGTCGACACAGCAGCACAATAAAGTCCCAAAGTAGACGGGCTGAGTCCCTGTCCAAGAGGTTGTTGTCACGCGAACACTCCAGTGCCTTGTTCTGGCAGAACTTTATCACATCCACCTTATGCGTGTCCTCCCTGGACGACAGGACACACAAGGGGAAACAGGAATTCACCAACTCATAATATAATATAACCTGCTTTAAAACATAATATGATCCAATAATTCTATTGTTTCTGTTTAAGATGTAATGCTGTGGATACACTTACTTAATAAGAGGTCCAGGGAAGGCTCGTAGCTCTGCTTGAGCTAAGGTGTCCTGCAGCATAGTCTAAAAAAGGAACATGGTTAAAATTAATAAAAATATGATCTATGAGTGAGTTATCTGACATTTATATGGACTCTGTTTGTTTGTTTTTTAGTTCAAATATCAATATTCTCTCAGGAATTGCTTAGTATGCCTTTAATACACATCTTGTTTATCCTATTTCATATTACAACATGTTAGAACAGGTCTCCACTCAAGAGGAAGCAAATTCTGTTTGTTTTTGCACTGCGCTCAGGCAACAATGACACAAAGTGCTTAACAATGTCCTTTCAGAAAACGGTGCCATGCAAACCTCTAAGTTATAGATATCCACGAGTGCAGGCTGTCCAGCTGAGGGGAGATTGGGCAGCACTTGGACCAGATGGCCGCCAGGTCCAAAGCGAGCACAACGGTGGGGCATGGTGAACTTCTCTGGAGTTGCTGGACGAGGGGGAGCTTCAGGGAAATGTGAAAATCACGTTAAAGCGGGAATTAGTGCAAATTATTTACAAGTGTTCTTGTAAATAATTTGTTTTAATGCAGTACCAATGACTTGGTTTTTTTTTAAAGTAAACAGCTACATACGTTGCTCAGGGGCAATCCAGGTGCTGTCTGCTGTGTATTCAGAGGGATAGGGGTATTGGCTGAAATTTTGGGACGCGTCAGTCTGGTTCGGATACTGTCCATAGGAGTAGTCCACAGCCAAAGTAGAGGCTGTGTTGTCATAAACAGCAGATACTATGTCAGGCTGGCTCCTGTATACCTGGCTCTGGATAAAGGGAAGACAATCAGTGGTGAACATGTGGAATATGTGAGCTGCGACATTCATACAGGAGAACCGTGGATTAACCTGTTGTGAGCGTGAGCTAAAACTGCTTCTTCTGCTGTGGTGGCTGTGATGGCTGTGCACACTGTGGGCAGACTGCTCACTGTGAACACTGCGACGGTCAAACTCATCGCCATACGTTTCTCCACGCCAACGGTAATCATCATCGAAGCTGGCATCATAACCGGGATAAAATTGCCACTGGTTATTATAGCCATCTTTCCTGCAAATGTAGAATACAGCATTTGCAAGACATGTATCACAATTTTCTGAAACAATTAAGGAGTGCAGCATGTGTTGATCTTAAATGAAGTTAAGAAAAACGTCGCACACAAACTGACAAGACTAAGAATATGAAATGAGTGACTGAACTTGTAACATTAAAGTTATATATTAAACTGCCATAAATGTAAAGGAAACACATGGTAAAGGGCATTAGTAGGGTACCTCAGTCAGTGTATTTTCTTGTTCTATTAGAAATCCACATTAATCAATGTGTGCTGTAGGTGTGTATGTGTAAATCTCCATACCTGGCTGGATACATCTGTTGATTGTAATAGCCTTCTCTGCTTCTGTAGCTGTCATCATAATTAGACCAGTAGGACTGATCGTAGTAACCTCTGTATCGAGGGTCATACTGTCCGTAATTATATCCTTAGAGCAGAGAATATCAGCAACATATTTCAGTGTCAAGCTAGTTTACATAAAATGCTTTTATAGTGTTCAATGGTATGGTTAATACCTCCATAATCATAGTGCTTGCCGTAATCTGCATAATAATCACTATAGGCACTTCGGTTAGCTCTGTGGTAATCGTCACTATAGCCTTGCCTAAAGAAGTGAGCAAACAGAGGAAACTGGATGTCAATTGCAAGAATCATCAACCCTAAAAAACCGCACTCATTTTGGAAATTCCTTAGTGTGCTCAAAACTCGTGGAAACAGTGACGAAGACTCATAATATTAAAAAAACATCCACTGAAATCAGAGTGTCTGCAGAATCAGATCCAGGATATATTTTTAGACCTTTTAAAGATGGTCTTGAAGCAAATGTAACAATATTTCTTAGACAAGCATTTCACCTAACATAATGGTAAGTACTATGTGGTATAACACAGAGGGTGCTTTCATTAGTTATGTTAATCTACTTTTGGCAACAGGTAAGAGCTACAATAGAGTACAAAGTATTAGGTTCAGTGGAAGACTAAGCTTTTTAACATCAAAAACACTTATACACAAGAGCTTAAAGAAAATTAAACAGAATGAAAACAGATTAAAAAAATGTCTGTAGCAATGAAGAACTCAAGACTATTTAATGACTTCTAATTCCAAATATTTAAACTTCTTAAGAACTGGCAGACACCTTGTGTCATGAAAACAATGGTGCAGTGAGAAAGAATTTCACAGACCTGGATGAAGGTCTGTCAGAGTACTGACTAGCCCTGGAGTTGGGTCGATCTGGCTGAGCCTCTCTGTATTGGTAGCTTGGATCATTATATGCTGGATTGGGTCCTTCATATCTACCATGCCAAGGGTCTGATCTGCTCCTGTACGAGCCATCCTAAAACAATTAAGATCATTGTTTCAGCAGTGGTACAGATGGCATCACCATCCTCACAGGAGTTACATAACTGTACATCTATTTGGTAAAATAAATGTGGAAAAAGTGGTACAGAAAAAGAGCTTTTCACATACATGATAATATTGCTGTGCTCTTGGGTCCCCAGGCGGAGGTGGGTACTGGCCAGGAGGATATGGTGCTCTACTATCAGGGAATTCTCCATAGCTACCACCATAATAGCCTCCATACATTTGTCCTGGTACTGGAGGGGCCCCATACCCCTGTTGGCTCCCAGCTGAGGATGGGGGTCGAGGTGGTTGAGCAGGACCTGACTGGGGAGCCCCCTGAGGTACTGGTTCCCGGGGCCCTGGAGGGTATGCTGCTGCTGCTGCTGCAGCAGCAGCAGGATACCCTCCAGCAGCAGGAAGAGGAGCACCCGATGCAGCAGGCCCCTGTGCTGTTCTTGAATATTGGCCTTGAGAAGGCTGAACTTCACTCACAGGAATGGGAGGAGCATTGTTATGTCCTTGCTGTGCAGCTTGTGAATCAGATGGTTTTGTAAGTTCTGGTGGTGGCTGCTGGGTGTTCATACCTGCTGGTTGTGGGGAAGTTAGTGGCACCTGGGGAGTAGATGAAGAAACTGGGGTCCGGGCAGATGCATCACCATCTGTTTTTATGCCCTGCTGAGCATCTTTGGTGACCTGTAGGTAAAATCCATTACTACATTGTGGAGACTCATGCAGAGAGGAAGAATGGCCAGATGCTTGGTTTTGGGATTGTGATTGATGCATAGAAAAATCAAGCAGTTCATAATTTGTTGGATGATTATGATTTAAGATGGAAGAAGCTACAAGAGAAGGTTGTGGATTAGCAAGTAGAGCAGATTGGCTGTCTCCAACAAGTGACTGACCCCTAGAAGGAGGAGGGTGGACCGGCTGTGGTGGAGCAGTGATTTCTGTTGACGCTGCTTCTGTTTTGTCTCGAGTCAGATTTAGGGGTCCCTGGTTAGAAGCTGAGGGGCTAAAACTCACTGGTCCAGGGGCAAACAAAGGATTTTGATGTGAGGCTGCTGATGAAGGTTGAGAGCTACATCCACTTGGACCCTGTGAGACTAATCTTACAGGTGTGGTAGTATCCCTGAGGCTACTTTGACTGGCTGCTTGAGTAAGGGTACTCGGGGGAATTACACTGCAATTAGACACTGGTGGAGCAATCAAAACAGGCTGATGGAGAGAGTCAGACACCAGGAGAGATGCATAGCCCAGGCTGCCTTGAGAGTCTGTGAGCTTCGCCTCACTCACCTTTGGTGGGTTTTCGAGGTTTTCTGAGTGTTGCTGTGAAGTTGGCTGAACTCTCTGTGGAGGATGGAGGTCTAATGGACCATCCTCCGGTGGTTGGATGACATCACTGCTGGGCTCTCGTAGTGGGGCAAGGACTGTTGGAGCTGCAGGGGCTAGGAGGATGTTAGCACCCAAGCTAGTGGGATCATTTTGAGCCCACAGAGTGGTGGCAGGACTATCGCAAGGTCGACTGGCCCCGTATGCTCGGGATGAAGGTCTGGAGTGAGAATGAACCACTGGATGTGTGAGATGAGGGACACCTCCGGGAGGTGCAGTCGGCAGGGGGTGCCTTGGTCCATAAATGTTTTCCATATTATCTGGTGGGTGTTCCAGATTGCCTGGCGTAAAATCTGCAGCACCTTCCACTACCATATTTGCCCTATCAACTTCAACAGGACGTACACCAACCACATGTGAACGAACTGGTTCAAAAGAGCTGTTTGCACTGGCCTGAAAAATGCCAGTTGGCTTGGGGGGACTTGGAGTGGGAGCCCACATTTGCTCTGGAGAATTGTGTTGTGTCCCAATATCCCCAGCTGGAGAAGTGTCAATCTGCTCAAAGTAGCCTCCAGCAGCAGAAGGCAGGTTTGTATCATCAACCAGACGAGGGCTTTCCTGCTGAATAAAAGTTCCTACCACTCCACCCTGGTGACGGCGTGCACCTGTTCCACTTCCGTGGCTCATGTTGCTATAGTTTGATGAGACACTTGCAGACCTCATGGGTCTAGGAATCGAGTCTGGTGTCTCCAAATTAGGCCCTGTTTCAAACTGCTCTACCCCATGGGCTGCAGCAGCAGCAGGACTGCTATGAGCTTCACTAGGTAATACTTCCTGATTAGGAACACATTCCAAATTCTCTACATGGTCATACCGGGAATCAGTGGGTTTCTGGCTATTTCCTTGTGATGCATGATTACCATCATTCATGTAGGGCAACTGTAAACGATCTTGCAAAGGAACACCTTGGTAATCTAAAGGAACATCTACATGGCCACTGTGCGCCTGAAGAGCAGCTTGGTGGTTGCTGTGATGCTGAAAGGATCCAGGAATACCATTCACTGCCTTTTTTGCCTCTCCGGCCAGCGTTTCCTCATTTTCAACATCATCTTTGAAAAACATTGAGAGTGTACCAGATTCCTGCGAATATGGGTCAGGGGCAGGCCCAGTGTTAAATGCATGGCGAGTTGCAGAATCAGGCTGGGGCTGTGTTCCCATTTGATGGTAGCCTGAGTCTTGTGGAGGTTGGTTGAACCATGAGTCCTGGGGAGCTGAACTTTGACTGAAATAGCTCTGTGTTTGAGGATTGGAATTAAGTGGTGGGGGTGGGTTTGGGTCAGGCCACTGAGAACTTGGAGCTTTCCCAGGGTTTTGGGGAGGAAGAAAAGACTGGCTCTGTGTGTGTCCAGGTTGTGTTGGAGGGGTAGGGGTGTTATTATGGGGTGAAGGTGCATGGGCAGAATACATATGGGACTGTGAAGGTACATTAAATAGCTGTGGTGGAGGGTCACTAGTGGGCTGGAAATAGTTCTGAACTGACGGAGGGCGACTTCCATGATCAGGTGCCCGCTGGGAAGAGGAGGTGGTGGGAGGCACTGGCTGGAAGGGCACTGGCTGAAAGGGCACCGGTGGAGGAGGTTGCCCTTGAAATTCTTGGTGAAAAGTTGTCCGACTAGGTGCAGGAGGTGCAGCTTCATGTGGTGGCTCTGTAGACATGGATGGTGCAGGATCTCTTGAATTAAAATAGCCTTGTTCTGTATGAGATGCTGGATAACCAGCAAGACCTGGTGTTGGTAAACCCCTAGGGGATGCTGTATTGTGAGGGTTAAACAGAGTCACACCTGACAGAGAGGATGGCGGGGCAACAGGTGGAGCAACAGGGACATCCTGCATTGGCTGTGGTGGCAGCCCTGAGCCAACTTGTGAATAACTGTTATTAGGTGGGGCCTGCATGGGTGGAGGGTTGCTGTTGGGAACTGTTGGTAGACCTCCGGCAGCCATAGGGGTAGGAGCTCTAACAAAAGCAAAAGGGTCTGTCATTGGTTGAGTAGTTGGCGGGAGAGTGGCAGTAGCAGCTGCTGTATGCTTGTGAGGCCTGGTCCTGCGGAACATATTGGGTCCACCAGAAGGAGGAGGCCCAGATGATCCTGGTGGTCCAGTCCGAGGAGGTGGCTGCATGGCTGCAGAGTTAACAGGCCCGAGGACCAGTGATGTCAGGAGAGGAGGCTGAAGTCAGGTGTAGCTGTGTAGAGAAAGAAGGGAGTGGTTAACAATAAGTTACTTCACTTAGTGATGGGTCTTACCACACCTTTATTTGTGAAATAATCTAAGTTCCTATTTATTTAAACTGTACAACGTGGCAATTTAAACACGAACTCTAAAACTGCTGTGGCAGGTAAGTAATACATTAAGCAGAACAACACTGCCACTGAAGTGCCTGAATAAATTCAATATTACATCATGCAGTCCAACTCAAACAGCTTCACTTTTATGTTATAGAGTTTACCTGATGATTGGAGGTAATACAATCAAAAAAGACACAGGAGTTTATGTTAATGACTAAAACAATGTGTGCGCATTACTGAAAAGATATGGGAACATTACAATAAAGTAAGTGTACTGATATTTTACTGTATCATAGGAGAAACGTCTTTCTTTTATGAAAATGTGTGTTTTAATACCATCACCAAGATTTTGTTAATGTTTCTTTCATTTTTACACGAATGGATAAGTGCTTTTCGATTACAGAAAAAAAATAACACGGTGCTATTGCAATTTTGGTAATTTTTTTCTATGAGAGATCAAATTAAAGCTAGTCTTATAAATGAAGAAGACGCTAGTATGGCTTGAAGTGTCATTTACGACAGCTTGCAGGTTTGTGCACAGCTTTCTGTCTCTTTCTGAAAGCCTGTTACCAACATGCCACAAAACCAAAAAGCCGATCACAGAGTGCATCTGTCAGTGAAACAGTAAGTTAAGCCAACCGGCACAAACACTGACTTGGTGACATGCATGCAGAGATCTGGGCATCGTTTGCAGTCAAATTTGGATGCTCCAAGCTTCCGTATAGTTAAGCGGTATTGGTATGACCTCAGATCTATGAAAGCGCCTCGAGTTAATTTGTCAAAGACCATTGCAACATTACAAGCTAACGTTAGCATTCCCGACATGGCACAAAACTAGCGTCAATACACTTTACCTACTATGCTATAAGCTATCGACTTCGTATCTTCTATGCTGTCGACACTTGTTGAAATGCTAATGGGTGGCAATTATTTATAACGGACAGATCGCCAACTCACAACATAACCTCCCCTTTCTCAGCTTAAATGTCCTGAGTGCTTGGCTCATCGGCGAACGGTAACGCTACAGTGCTCGTTACGTTACGAAACGCCATACACAGCAAAACACTAGTGGCCATAGTCGCTTGGTTTTGGCCGAAGTACAGACTTTTACAAATTGTCCCAAAGTAAACGAACTCCCTCCTTTGTATGTGTTTGACAGTGGCAGGTGCTTACATTAAACTGTAAACATTACCGGTTGCTGTCCACTCGTCGAGCATAGTTTAACAGCTTCAGTGTCTGGTCAGCTAGCATTAGCATTGTTGCTTAGTTAGCAATACAAGCTAAGTAGCCTAAGATAACTTAATGGGTAACATTATACTGCTTATTTTAGACACTAAAATAATATGCTCACAGTACAAGGTTGTTAACAATATTATATATTTACTCTTACCCGATGTTGGAAATGTGTACAGACAAATAAATTCTTACAAATGTGTAGGACAGTGAGTCTGACACACAGCCACCATATTCAGTGAACACATCCTACTAGGCTACGTGTACAAGTAGCGTCACGAGCCAAACAGCATGACGTCAGCCAGGGGCAGGGCTTGTTAAAGGTTCATCACACCAATTAATAATGTCCGTCATACAGCGTATGTGTCCTTCCATCCACGACTGTAAATGTAAAATTCATAGGCGCAGGTCTCAGGGGAGTGGAGGCGATATTACCTTTTAATATCCGTACAAGGTGCATTTGCCCCATCCCAATTTTGATAGCAATTTAATGATTTCATTTGGGCTCTATCATACTTTTACTTCAATCACATGATATCAAATAATTTTCCAGTTATTTGTGGTTAAGTTTAGTTCTGTAGCCCCATTGGTTGCTTGGATATTTATTTATTGTGGGTATGAAGTAAAGTTATTCAGTCTCTGATGCTTTTTTGTAGTCTTGATTATGTTTTATTTTTGTTCGGTTACCTTCTTATTTTGTAGATTTTTTTGTTTATTTCTTTCATTTGTATTACTTCTTACTTTGACCATTTTACTCTTTGTTTGGTTATTTTTGGTCCAGTTTCATAATTATATTGTTAATATTTTCAATTGAGTTTGAAAATTCCATTCATTCTGTCATTACTTTCTTATTTTTTTCTTAATTTCCTAATTACTTTGTTCATTTTGCTTTTAATTTTGCTAATTTATTTGATTATTGATGTATATTGTTGGTACAGCCGTGGATAAAATTGTTGGCACCCTCTGAAAATGACAGAAAAACCCACAATGGTCACATAAATAACTTGAATCTGACAAAAGTAATAATAAATCAAAATTTTATGAAAATTAACCAATAAAAACCAGACATTGCTTTTGAATTGTAGTTCAACAGAATTATTTTAAAAAACAAACTCAAAATACAGGCCTTGACAAAAATGATGGTACCATTAATTTAATATTTTGTTTTGCACAACCTTTTGAGGCAATCACTGCAATCAAATGATTTCTGTAACTTTCAATGAGACTTCTGCACCTCTCAGTG
>JAQQAE010018426.1:0-11200 GCA_029823295.1 Pseudamia nigra
CTAAGCACGTCATCTGTTGGGGCCTTGTCCGTGATGTACTTATGGATCTTGGATGTTTCATCCTGGATAGTGGCTCTTGCAGTTGCCATTTGTGGATGTTGGAACACTGAGTTCCTAGTTGTTTCACTGTTAGTGTTGAATGTGGGTTTCGAAGTAAGCATTTGTCCCACATTCTTTGCATGTAACCTCTCTGACTAGGGTTACTGGAGTAGTAGCAGGAGCCATGTTCTCATGTTCCAGTAGCCCATTTTTCATTGAGGTGCTCTGGTTCCCCAGCACCCGACGCAGACCTTGTTTGGCCGGGCGATGTCGGAGCCGGCATGTTGTTCATTTGTTTCTTTCTCATCATTGTATGAGGTAGGCCATAGCACTAGATGTTCATATCAGCTCATTAGCATATTAGCACACTTGCCCCTAGCTATATATTTATATATATATTTACACACAGTGAGAATAACAAAGTGCAAAGAAATGACCCCTGTGGTACACCATCACGGACATATAGGTAAGGAGATTTATTATCAATCAATCAATCAATCTTTATTTGTATAGCGCCAATCATAATCGCCGATTATCTCTAGGACATTATTTTTTGTTAGATATGAACAGAATGGCTTCTGCAGAGAAGGTGTGTTAATTTAGCCATAAATATGTGAGGGACGATAGTATTAAATGCTGTCTGCAAACCAAAACAAATACAAGCACTCCTATCCAGCAGACATTTTATTTGGTCTAAAAACAGTTTGCTGATTCAGTAAAATTCAAGAGCATTCATGTAAAGAACCCAAACACTGACACATAGTACTGAGGGGTCACTATAAAAACTTCTGAGATGTAGTGCAGTGGAAAAATAAGACTGCAGAAAATAGAAAGCACCTCCATTTTGTGTAAGAACAGAACTTTAATTTGTCACCATGTGCACTTACAAGTGTAGTTGTCACAAAAGATTTGTAACCTGCAATTTCACTGTCAAATATGTGCAACCAATGAAATTCATCGAAAGCCTCGGAGTAAATACAAAGTAAGCATTGGTCCACACAAACCTCACTCAGCAGGGAAAGTATCATGACACAGCACTCACACACATGTCCATACTGAGCTTTTCCTTCTTCCCTTTCCATTCTCTCCTGGTGTTGAGAATAGTTCTAGAACCCTCTGAGAGGTTACCATGACAACCGGCAGGGTCAGGACTCTGGCGTGTGCCGTAGATGACCGGCTGCTTGGCCCACACTGTGTGATGAAGTGTGACGGAGTGTGTATGAGTGTTCACACACAGAAGGCCCTTTATACTGAGACAGTTGTCAGACAGCTGTGTCTATGTACACGCAGATGGTCTCTCATGTTGAACCTGGTTCCCATTGCTTTTGGGTGGAGATGGAGACCACCAGTTGGACATCAACCAAATGAAACACTGTGAGAGACATATATGTACAGCACCGAGTGTGTGTGTGTGTGTATTTCAGAAAAGTGAAACAGTAGCCAAGCCTGATAACCTATAGAAAAGTCAAATGTTTTATCTTTGCTTCAAACTTTTATCCACACACCTGTTTTTTGGCAAAGGGAGAGGTACCAAGTTTGCAGTTGGTGAATTCCCATGCTGAAAAAAATCTATTGGGTTTTTGCTTGATTATGATTGGTTGTAACTTGTGATGTTTTAGAATTTAGAATTTTACTGGTTCATCGCCTTAAGGCTAATGCATTTTATCTTGATTAGCTATGATTGGTTATAATTTATGATGTCACAGATCACAAAAATTCCAAATGGTTTGATTGTCTTGTTGTTCATCTTGTTCAGAGAATTTCATATTTTTGTGCTTTTAATTTTGCACCACAGATTTTAAATACAATGGCATTTTTTTACATAACAAAGTCCATAAAATGTTATTAATTTGTATTTTCAGTGTCATTTTGTTAAAATCTAAAGTCACTTTGGAAATGACTTGTTGTTCAGTGTTGTTGAGTGTTTTCTGATTAAAACTGATTTTAAAATATGTCTCTGGTTGAATTACAAAGAGGTTATGAGAGAACCAAGAAACATAATAAACACATGTAAATTCTCTTATTTTTTTTGCTTTGTAGCTTATACAATAAGTATGTGCAGCGGATGTTGCTCTTCCTCAACTCAATTAATCAAATTTTCAAGATAAAGTTGAGTTTTTCTTCTTTCATATTTCTGGCAGTTTAAGTTGGAATTTCAGTCAGATCCACTGTCCATGTATCCACTAAATGTACTGTAAAGAGAATACAGGGTAAGTGATTATTCAACTAGGATAAACAAAGATGTAGTGGAGAGTGAAAAGCCATACAGCCTCAAAGTTTGTCAACTGTTTTTGCCAGTTTAACACTGGGAAAGAGAAAATGATCATCCAAAGGACAGACAACCAGAGGAGAAGTGGGGAGTGATGAAATACTGTGCAACCATCAGAGTATCCCAGCAGAGACACTGAGCATCAAGCCAAGGTGTGTATCTGTGTGTTTCTACAGTGTGCTGTGTGTGTAGTGTGTGTCAAATGTGAATGTGTATGCGAATATGCTTCAGGCTCACATGTGAAACCAATCGTTTCCCAGTGAAGGTTAGACTGATTCCACCAATGTTACATTAACATTAAGATAAATGGTCCAATTATAAAGCTTCACAACACACCAGCAGTCAGCTACTAGACCACTATGTTTGTGTGTGCCATTCACATCTGTGGATATTTATTACATCATTGAAGAGAAGACAAAAAGAAGTATGATTCAGACAGGAAATGGAATTAATCAGTGTTCTTTCAGCTGATCATATAGTGGCTACTAGAGAGAATATTCTTGACTCTTCAGAAAACAACAGGAATGACCACATCCCAGTTTGTGTTGTCAACATCCATTCAATTTACAGGTGGCATCCATGCTTATCCACATCTACATTGACAAACCTGTCTTCAACATGACCATCTTAATCCAGCAACATCCCCCGGGTGTTACTCCCAACGTCTATCTGTATACTCCGTTTGGTGGACCTAACTTCATTTGTGTTCATGTTAGAGCTTTATGACTTTGGTTTCAAAAGACTAACTCGCCTTCTGGTTCTGACCCATGGGATGTAATTTTCTTGATTAATTGGCTCATCGACAATTTCATGAAAACACTGTCCGGAAAAACAGCAGTTGCACTTGAGGGCGGGAATGACTTCAGCCTGACTTTGATTCGTTGTCACTAGTTTAGATTTTAAATTCTAAATTTTCATATTTAGAATCCGACTCAGTAATGGGTGAAGGGCTGATGCACTTTAACTTAACCATGATTGGTTATGACTTACAAAATGGCTTCGAAGCCATTTTGATTTTTTGCAACGTTCTTTTGATTTTGTTTCTCCTGCTGTCCATTTTGTAGTGGATGTTTCTCAGGAGTGGCAATACTGAGCAAGTGCATATTTACACAGCATTATTTCGTAACACAGAGTATATACAAAGCTAAACACCCCAAAAACATGGACTTTCACAGTATGGGATATTTAAAAATTCATGAGAACACAGAATGTTGTGTTTGCTGTTATAAAAATCCAAGCAGGTTCTATAGATACCTGACTAAAATTTCACTTTCCTCCAATGAACTAAAAACTTTTCAAACTTTTATTTTTACTTTGTCAGTTGTTATCATCCTCCTTCCCTGGTCATTCTCTGGTTTGTTGTTTCTGCTCAAAACAGCAGCAATCCCGCTTGAGTAAAATTGAAGATGAAGGAGACAAAGACAACAAAAAGATAAAAATTGTGGTGGAAATTACTTTTTACTCTCCAGCTT
Organism: Pseudamia nigra; assembly: GCA_029823295.1. NCBI lineage: Eukaryota > Metazoa > Chordata > Actinopteri > Kurtiformes > Apogonidae > Pseudamia > Pseudamia nigra. The sequence goes on from JAQQAE010018426.1 coordinate 3,781, forward strand.
TTAAAACCTGATGTCCAGAGTTGGAAGATTGACACTACTATGAACTTAGAGTGTTTTGGACTTTATTAACATGTACCTGTTAAAAATGTGTGGTAGCAAGAGACGAAAACATATGCTCAAAAATTAAAACCAGAACTAATTGCATAAGATCAAAAACAACCTCGAGTCATCACGGGCCAACAAGTTAAATAAGGATTTTAACTTGTGCCCTGCTGGAAGCTTTGGACCAAAACATTTGGAGAAAATTTGAGTTGCCAAATTGAAATAAAGACAAAAAGCTGTGTTAAAAGCTGCTGTTTTTAAAGAAATTATCAGCAAATTGAAATGAAGTCCTGATTTGAACTGTTGACCCTGCAGGATCTGAAGATGTGGGAAGAGGCCTGATTACACATGCAAAGCCTGAGCTCATAAACAAGTTAAACTGGGACTCAAACCCATGACCCTGTGAGTTTGACCATGTGGAAAACAGTTTATGGGTTTGAATCCCAGCAGCTAAACAGAGCCGCTGAGGCCCATATGGATCCATTTGGCCATCAAAGGCCAGAGAGGGAAAAATAAACACTTTTTATATGATTTCTCTTTCAGAAAGTCTCTGCTGGTGTTACTGGCTCAAAACAGATCTATGTTTGCCTTCATGTTTTTGTGAGTGTGCTGCTTGTGTTTTGCAATGTATCAATCCTGACTGATGTGGCCCTGAGCAATATTTATTTTCTGCTGTAGAAGTTAGAAAAGTGACGAAGAACCAGGAGAAACTTGCAGAGGAAAAATAGGAGGAGGTGGGGAGGAGGGAAAAGGCAGCAAATGAAAACCAAAACGATAGGGAGAGGAGATGAGGGACAGATGAGTCTGAGGTCCTGTTTGAGGTCAGGGACAGATGGGAAACAGTGAGAGTTTGAATCTGATTGTGAAGGTCAGATTTTTATTACATTACATGACTTTAAACTGAAGTGCATCATGTTTGCATGCTCTGAGCAGGGAATCTTGACCAGAGAAAAATACTATGACATGCTACAAGAAGATATGAGGAGTTTATGCATCTGTTTCCTGAGTATTCATCTGTTTGGATTTTATTTCAGTTGACCATAACGATGGCGTCATTTTATGTTGTTCTGCTTGTGCCTCCAAACTTGACATGATGAGTTCAAAGATTGCGAGACTGTGTTTGAACAGAATGGCCATTATTCATTATGGGCACCATTATGTGTACAATGTTTAAAGGTCCCATGCTGTAAAAATCTGTTGGGTTTTGAAATGTATATACAGTATAAACTCTGTGATGTAAAATAAAAGCTGTGACAATATAAACTTGCTCAGTCATGTCAGTCTTGAAAAATCCACAACGAGATGGACAACAGGAAAAACAAGCCACGTTGAATTTTGTGATTTGGGACATAAGTCACAACTAATCATAGTCATCTTAAAAAGCGTTAGTCCTGACCTCATAAGCCAGTAGAACGTTTCATTTAAAACATTTTATTTCAGTTTCAAACAACCAGTTATATTCAAACCAAAATTAGCCTTGTCCATAGGAGCAACTACCAGAATTCCTGATTATTTTTTTCAGCAATTTTTCCATGAAAAATGCATATTTCAAATGAGAATGAACTAGTCAGTGTGGTCTGATAAAAAGAGGTCAGGGATAAGACTTCGCTGTATCAAAGCATGTGTGACACTTACAAAGAAGCAGAAAACCAAGGATAAAAACAAATCAACACACTTTATTTTGTCAACACCATTGTAGAAGACTGTAATAGACACACATACTGTGTGTTCTATGGAAGAAAACTTGTGTGTTAACATAGACCATTAAAATTCAATTTCTGAGGAACCCCTTGAAAAAATGTTACAAAATTTTGCACAATCACTCAATTGGTAACAAGACTGATGTTTGGGGGGTCAAAGGTCAAGGTTGCTGCAATGTCATGTCTTTAATTTTTTTCAGATGTAATATTTGGCACAAACGTTCACTGCTGACCGTGATCGGTTCATGCAGTTCTCCCAACTACTGGCAGTGCTAGCCAAAAATGTGTAGCGAGGTGATGACTTTGAACTTTGATTTTTGATGACCAAATTCATTGCAGGTCAATCATCCAGAGCAGAATGTTTTCACTTCATATAGGATTTCTTCTAGTCAGTGTTAATTTTGACAAGAAATTTTAATTCAGTTTTAGTCTTAGTCTTTTGACTAAAATTAATCTTAGTTTTAGTCAAGATTTGGTCATCTGATTTGTTTTAATTTTAGTCTAATTTTGATCAACGAAAATAATAAGCAATTTTAGTCGACTAAATCAGTAATAGATTTAGTTGACTAAAATTACTTATTTTAGATTAAAATGTTTTGTTTTTAGATAAACTTGTAACTACCTGCTTTGTAGAACTTAACAAAACCGCTGTAATGTTCTGCTGCGACATTTTTGCTTTTTTTGCACTTGTTTCACTGCCTTCATCAGTAGACTTCTGCAACTTATTTCAAAATATTTAAAGACATTTTTTACATTTAAATTGACTTTCAAACAGTAAATAGTAAAACAGTTGTCAGCAAGGTGGGTCAAATGTAACATAAGATTTAATCATTTTTTCCTTGATATAAATGTCATGTAATGATAGTTTCACATGACACTCGTCTAATAATATCGTAACATTTTAACAAGAAACATTATAAAGCATACATAAATATCAACAGTAATCATGTTTGTATCATGACAGTAACATAACGTTACATGTAACATAATGAAGGTGACACTATTTTAATCAACTCACCAATAAATCAATTTGTCACATTTCAAGGCAACAATAATGTTGGTGCTCTGCAATTTTTATACAATTGATTGAACACAATAAAACAAAATAAAGTCTAAATAAAGTTACCTTTGAGAAAATATCCGGGTGAGTATTCTGCAAATGTCTCTTCAAATTTGTTGTGTTCTTCCCACAAATGACCGCTCCGCATGCTTTACACTTTGTCTTGTTTTCATCGTTGTCAAACGTGAAATGGTCACTAATTTCCCCTAGTTTTTGTCCAAGTTGTGGACATTTTCTCTGTCTTTTTATCATCGTCTCTTCTTTTGCGGTCTTCTCAGGAACATGTTCAAAACAGTGGTGAGTTTCTCCTCACTGCTCAGTGAGGTGATCTGATTGGTTCTCTTTTGATTCTATTTTCATCTCGTCTTTATTCAGTGACATAAATGTCGGTCAATTTAGTCATAGATTTCATCTCATTTATTGGCATCATTTTTAGTTTTTTTTTTTTTGTCCGCAAAAATATATTTGTGATGAAAACAATGACGACAATTTTTCATCAACGAAATTAACACTGCTTCTAGTTCTGCCCCATTTTGTATGTGTATAAAAGCTTTAATAAGATGCACAGTAATGCGTACAGTAGAGATCTGAGTGATCCTAGGAGCTATGTTGTTGGGGGTAATGCATCCTTGGTAGGGTCTCCTAAGGCAGTTTGGTCCTAGGTGACAGGTTAAGAGTGATTCAGAAGACTCTTATGACTATGCCTTCCTGTGGACCCACCACCTGCAGGAAGGGTTGTAAGGGACTGGTGCTGTATGGTTTGGGTGCCAGCCAAAGGTGGGGGCCTGGGTGGTCCAATCTCCAATTGCCAAAACTTGCTCCAACTGGGAGAAGGCCCTGGGGCAGACCCAGGAGACGCTGGAGGGACTATGTCTTTCGGCTGGCCTGGGATTGCCCTACCACTCATTACAGTCAGTGTAAGCATTATCTGTTCTGTTGTTTCATGCAAAGAGAAAGGAAAAAAACATATTTAAAAAAACATGTGAGGAAGAGATATTTCAATACACAACTCAAATTTTAAATTGGCAAGTAAGTGTACAGTGGTACCTCGCTGTACAAAATTAATCCGTTCCGGCGTGACGCTTGTACAGCGATAATTTCTTAATCTTTCTACAGCTGGGTGGGTTTTCCCCATAGGAATATATGTAAATACATATTAATCTGTTCTGGGACCCACAAAAACTCCCATATAAAGGATATATTACACACCTGTACGTGCATATTTATTCGTTATTATTATATGAAAGTTATGTTAATTATATGAAAAGGAATGCATGAAATTAGTTATAAAAATGATTAAAAATGTCATCTTACCTTGACTTATGACAAGGCTGATGCTGTCTGTCTCAGCTCACTGGGTCCCAACCGGGCCTAGGTGTCTGGGAATGGAATCATAGCAACCATAAGCTAACCGAGAGAGTAAACTCATAACAATTGAGGACTTGTCTGGGATCTTGGAACCAAGAGTGAATGACCCTAACTTCTGGGACATTCGACCGGGGCATGAAATATAGTTTTAGCATGTATTTTGTGTGGTTCGGTGTGTGAAAATAATACGTTGTTTGTTTTGAGTGGGTGTAGCAGAGCCAACACCTAGCTTGGTGTTAGCGAAGCAGAGCAGTGTGAGTTGGCTTAGCGACTAAGCTAATGAGTTAGCATTTGGTATGTTATTTTTTTGGTTTTGCATGACTGTGTATGTCGATAGAGTGCATGTCGGCGGGTTGTGTGAAAATTAGGACCATTGGAGTTGACGTAGCATGGTTGGCGTCTGTTAGCTCGGTGTGGATGAAGCAAAGCAGTGTAGGTGGCTTAGTGGCTAAGCTAAATTGGTCAGTGGCTGACCAACTTAGCTTAGCCATAGCGGGCTTACAGCTACTGTTCTTAGGTATCAACACAGAGCTGTGTTGATACCTAAGAACAGTAGCCGTAAGCATGCCGAGCAACAGCTTTGTGTTGTTTGCTCCCTCTCGGTTAACCCTCTAGCAAAACAGCAACCACGGTCAGCCACTGACCGATTTAGCTTAGCCACAGCTCCCGAGCTAACAACACAAAGCCCAGCATCATCTGTGCGGACCGGACAGTGGCAGAGAGTGGTAAGAGGAAAGGTGGAGAACTGGCAGTGTTTGTAAACAACAGATGGTGTCACCCATGCCACAGCACTGTTAAGGAGCAGCTCTATAGCAGGGGCATTGAGCTACTAGTGGTTAGCATTCTACCGGCTGCTGATCTACTGTACCACACTCCAGTCCGGTAGGTGGCAGTAATGCACCTTTTAAGTCAAGTGCCGGCCACCAATCAAAACCAAAAGAAGAAGAAGTTCACTTCCAGGTTTATCTCTTTCATACTGCGATGTTTTATGCGGACACAGGGATGCATTTTTGGCCAAAATATTTTCATACAGCGAATATTTCGTAGGGGGAAGAGTTTGTACAGTGAGCTACCACCATATATCACTCTAACCGTTTGGTGTCAGTTTTTTGGTGTCAGCCAACCATTGACTGTTCTGAGAAAAACTAAAACATTAACTGATCTATTTAAGTGTTTTTAAACTGCTTGGAGTGCGTTACCTACATGCTTACTCATGATCATTTAGGATGTCCAGTGTTCAGTGATTAAAAGCAAAAGGAGGGTATTTTGATGAAGCCAAAGTTTTGGTTTGTTTTTGACAAAGGTTGGTGTTATCATTGTTAAATTGATGTCATTAATACATCCTATAAGAACTTATATATATGGTTTTTTTTTTCTTTTTCTTCACATGAAACAATGGCCAGTTAGACATGTATATTAAAAAAATCTGGGGTGGCCCCAAACTTTTGACTGGTAGTGTAGATGTGCTCTCCAAGGCATCATGGTTGAACCAGTCCCCCTGAATTACTGTGGAGTATGAAAGACTACAATATCAGTTGTATGGAGCAGGAAAAGGCAAGTGTTCATGAAGCAGCTAATATCACCATCATTTGCTGCTGTTGAAAGATCCTTTAAAGTTGCAACTATTGCACTAAAAATAGTTTTGCATTCAACCAAGAAGCAGATCCATGGTGATTCTAATTTGTGTTTAGAGTTGGTGAAAATAAAGGGGCTATATGCCAAAAGCTGTTGAACTTTTCTGACCTCATGACCTTGATGCTTTTCCTCCAAAAGCATAGTCACAGGTGCTAGTTTCAAGTTCAACTTCTATGCCAACTTTGATGACATTAACTTTATTTGTTTTCGAGATCCAGCTCAGATGGGCAGAACTTTTATGACCCCGTGACCATGACCTTTGGACTATAAAAGTATAGCAACAAGTGCTCTCCAGGTCAACCTGTAAGTTTTGTGAACCTAGCTTCATTTGAGTTGCAGCCCAGACAGGCTGTAGAATTTGTACTGTTCTACTCACACTTTAACACTGTCTGCACGGGTACTAAATCACTGAAGATCCAGCTGAAACGTTAGTTAACCAGTGAATCAAAGCAAACATTAAATAAAAATCTTGGTGGAAATGATTTTAAACTTTTGAGTATTTTTTTTTTCTCTCAGGATTGGTTATTCCTTTAGGTGCCAAATATTACTAATCATTACTATCAGCACTAATTTCTGATGATACTGATAGTTTGTGAATTAATATAGCATTCATTCAGCCAGGTGAATGTATGATTCCGTACTATGAAAATACATCTTTGTTGAGTTTTAAAATATATATAGTCTGTAGTGAAAAATAAAAGTTGTGAAATTACAAGCTTGTTCAATATTGTCAATCCCAGCAATAAAGATGGACCCACAAAACAATAAAATTGTATGGAACCTTCACCGAACTGAAGCACAGAATCCAACCAAAGGCCTAATGACAGTGGGACTGCCTTTTTACCTTGTACAAAAACTTTCCCAGAATGTACAGAAGCAGTTGTAGGCTAAAAAAAAATAAAGAGGCATATAAAAATCAATTCAGTGTCAGCAGAATGAGTATTGAACTAACATCCAAAGGTCATAAATCTGTACAAAGAATGAGATTTTCCATTGTAATACACACTGTGACCCCGCCTGAAGGATTCTTTAGGTGATGTCCTTTATGAAAACTGCCCCCCCCATGCTCCCCACCAAACTAAACAAGCAGCCAGCCATCACAAACACCAAACGCAGGAAATTTAAGAAAGACAAGGGCAAAAGGACAGCAACCATTTGTACAAATACAGGAAATGCCATCTTTCTCCGACAAGCACTGTTCATGCATAAAAGATTTCACGGTCACGGCTGTCCTCTGCATGACATTCAAAGATATATGCGTACCTCAAATACAGAGAACAGCTGCTATCATACCGTCATATTTTATATACTAAATGTAAAATAATGTACTTTTATGTGGACACATGTCAGGAAGACTGGTCAGTTGCCCATGATTAGCGAAGCTAATTTTATTTTGACTATGATTTGTTGTAACTTGTGCCTTGTCACAAATCACAATAAAAACAGCTTGTTCTTCCTGTTGTCCATCTTGTTGCTTGAGTTCCATGTTTTTTATTTTACATCACAGACTTTATATAAACCTCAAAACCCACTAAATATGAAAAACCTCCAGCAGAACCAGCGGCTCAGGGTAGGCGGCCATCTGCCTCGACCGGTTGGGGTTAGTGGACAGAGG
>JAQQAE010018427.1:0-11199 GCA_029823295.1 Pseudamia nigra
TATGTTTGAAGTCTGAAATGTGGCAAAAGGTTGAAAAGTTCAAGGGGGCCGAATACTTTCACAAGGCACTGTAAGTGACATACATTTTAACAGTAGTGTTGATTTTACCTCCCACATGAAAAGTAAAGAAAATGCAACAAACACATACCAGTCAGAGCAAGATGACCAGTCGCAAACGCATTTAAAGCCACAGAGATCAGTAGAATTTCTGTGATAAATAAACCTAATGGGCTGGAGAGTAGAGTCACCACCTCTTCCTCTAAGCATTTCTGAACTGTAGGTGGCATCTTTCAGGTAGGTAGCAGCGCAACCAATAGCTTCAAATTCCCACACAGTTGTCTGTCAGGCTTTCTGAAAATAGAGCATCCACTTTGATCCTTAAATACTGGAAACTCTGCAAGCGACTCGGTTGTACCGCTTGCTTGTCAGTTGCCCTTTTCCTGTCCTGCATGGTCTTCGTGACGGGTCGGGGCCCACGTCAGAACCAGAGGTGTGCAGTACTCAAGTACATTTACTCCTTTACACATGAGTAGCTTTTCTGGAAGAATTGTACTTCATATAGTCGTTGTTTTTCAGGATACTTTTTACTCTTACTCCATTACAGTTGTGGTGAAAAAAAAATTACTTCTACTCAGTTACATTTTGATGAGTTGGAGTAAAAAGGGTGAAAAGTCCCCCCTTGAAATCCATTTAAAATGATCATAACAGTCAAGTAAATCAACAAAATCAATAAAGTAAGCAACAAAATGAGTAAAAATAATGAAAATAATCATGGAAGTTAACACATTGAACAAAAAAAGCAACAAAATTGGGGGGAAAAAATCAACAAGATGAGCAACAAACTAAGCAAAAATGAGCACAATTATCAAGGAAGTGAACAAAATGACCAAAATAACAACAAAACTGAACAAAAGTCAACAAAATGAGCAACAAAAGTGAACATAAATCAAGAAAATAAGCAAACGAAACTAGCAAAACAATCAAGTACGTGAGCAAAAATCAACTAAATAACAACAAAATTGAACAAAAGTCAACAAAATAAGCAATAAAGTGACCAGAAATTATCAAAAATAATCAAGCAAATTAACAAAAATGAACAAAATACCTGCTTGGACACAATATATTATGTACTAATAGATTGTATGTTATGAAGTTACTCAGTACTTGAGTAGATTTTCGTTTCTGTGTACTCTGCCTGCCTCTGGTCAGAACACCGGTCAGGGAGAACTGGAGGCGCTGGTTCTGACCTGCCGCTGTTGTTTTCTTCTTACTCGTTCTTGCTGTGGATGCCAGAGCTAAAGGAGGAATTGGTATTTTAGCTCCCTGGGTTTTTTTGTTCCTCAGCCATGCTACAGCTGCAGTGGAATGCCCGGTACACACTGCATGTGCGTATGCATGAGAACGACTGCTAGCCAGCTAACACTACCCCTGTTGCCCGTCGGCGGAATTGAACAGGAGCAATGGAGGGGCGGTGGATTTCTGAAAATCACATTACTAGCTGATGCCCAAATCACCCCAAATGACTGTGTTAATACCCTAGTACCAGAATTTAGTGACAGTTTAAACAATTATGACTAAAAAAAAAGTTACCAACTGCGGCTTTAATATCAGTTAGTTACATGTAATGTTTTGGTCACATTTAACACCTTCTGTCTTGTTTTGCTAGTTTTTTAAACAGCTTCACACATTTAACACATCTCCCTACACCTGCTTTCCCTGTTGTTTCCAAGATTTATCAGCTGCGTTACCATATTTCATGCTCAAAAACAACAAACTACTTCATGGAGCCAGAGTAGTAGTCTATTTCAAACGATGCAATTTCCATCCAAGTCCATTTATCAGTAAAGTGAGTCAACTCTAACCCGGCGAGGCCATTTGTGTTCTACATGCAACAATTTCCAGTCGACATATGAGCGGTTGAGTGTCCATATTCGGCAGTCGCTGACCACCTGCTAAACCTGACCCACCCACAATACGAGTCTCTGTCTGCTTCACCCGCTCTCATTATTTTGATAGGGGATCCATTTGGTTTAAATTGACTCATCTTGTCAGCGGGAATCGGAGCAGGGTAAACTGAAGAGGGAGAAACGGGCAAGGCTGCCACCGCTTTGATCCAGCTGACAGGCAGCGTGAAAAGTGCATTTCATAAAGGATGTTTGCCTGTGATGAGTCCGCCAGAGTGACAAATTGGGCCTCTGGTGCTTTAAATAATAAACTGCATATGTTTCCAACCATAGCGCTGGAGTTGGGTATTGCTAAACTGGCCTGTTAAAAAGGGTGTGCATTGAAAGAAGGCCACGGTTAGTGACGGGAATCCAGAGCAGGTTTCACTTCCAATCATCTCGCTTTCTTGTTCATCTGTGTGATACGTGTGAATGCTAATGGGAAACGGGCTTTCAAGTGTCCCCTCACGTTCAAATCTAGATTTGAGCTCCGCAGATAAGAAGCGACTTTTGAGTGATGACTGAAAAGAGGCTTGTTGTCTCCCTGTGGCGTTTGCTGCAGGAAACAGAATCGTGCACTGATGAATGTTTAAGATGTGATGCGTCGCTGTTTCCGACACCCTCTCAGCTGCCGCAGCAAGGCGGAGGGGTAGAAAGTAGCAAGAATGTTCACAGGGGCTTGTTTTTACTCCTGCACTTTGCATAATTTGACCCAACATGAAAAACCTCTTAGCGATGGGGTGAGGCGCTGAGTAGTGTACACACAATTACACAGTCCTTTTCACTGTGTGTGTGTGTGTGTGTGTGTGGGGGGGGGGTGATGGAGACTTTCTTAAATCATACAGAATGATTCTAAAGCCAGAAGCACATACGTTATTATCGCTGACATATGACCAGAGATGGGTGGTCAAATTCTTACTCCTATACATGTATTTGAGTATTAATTTCCAAAACCAAGTAATTCTGGAGTGTTTGTTTTACAGAATGCCTCAAATAAATTAACTAAAATGAACAAAATGTGCAAGAACTGAACACAAATGAAGCGAGTGGGCAAGAAAATGAGCAAAAATGAGCAAAATAATCGAGAAAACAGGACAGAATGAACAAAATAATCAATGAAATGAATAAAAATGAACAAAACAATGAGGAAGATGAGTAAGAATTAACAAATTTATCAAGAAAATGCAAAACTTCATCACGAAAATGGGTGGAAATGAACAAAATATTCATGAACATTGGCAGCATTAGCAAAATAATCAGGAAAAGTAATAAAAATGGACAAAATAAGCAAGGAAATTGGCAAAATAATCAAGGAAATGGACACATTGAACAAAATAAACAAGAAAGGTGCAAAAAATGAATAAATTAAGCAAGAGAACGAGCAACATAATGAAGAAAATAGGATAATTATCAAAATAATCAAAAACCTTAGGAAAATAATAAAGAAAATGAGCAAAAATGAACAAAATAGGTGATAACATTTACAAAATAGTCAAGAAAATTGACAAATTGAACAAAATAATCAAAAAAATAATGAGCAACAATGAACCAAACAAAAAGGGAAGTGAGTAATAACTAACAAAATAATCAAGAAAATGCACATCACAAAAATGGGTGGAAAATGTTCAAGAAGATTAGCAGCATTAGCAAAATAATCAGGAAAATGAGTAAAAATGGACAAAATAAACAAGGAAATTAGCAAAATAATCTAGAAAATTGACATATTGACAAAATAATCTAGAAAAGGCGCAAGACCGGATTAATATAAGCAAGAAAATGAGCAACACTATGAAGAAAACAGAAAAATAATCAAAATAATCAAGAACATTAGCAAAATAATAAAGAAAATGAGCAAAAATGAACAAAATAGGCAATAACATTTATAAAATAGTCAAGAAAATTGACAAATTGAACAAAATAATCAAGAAAATGAGAAACAATGTACAAAACAAGGAGGGAAATGAATAAAATTAACAAAATAATCAAGAAAACGCACAACTTCATCATGAAAATGGTTGGAAATGAGCAAAATATTCAAGAAGATTAGCAGCATTAGCAAAATAATCAGGAAAATTAGTAAAAATGGACAAAATAAGCAAGGAAATTGGCAAAATGATCAAGAAAATGGACCCATTGAACAAAATAAACAAGAAAAGGAGCAAAAATGAACAAATTAAGCAAGAAAATGAGCAACATAGTTTGAAAAATGCGCAAAAATTATCAAAATATTCAAGAAAATGAGCAAAAATGAACAAAATTAGCAAGAAAACTGACCAAAAGCTAATGTGACAAATTCCACATTGTTAGGTTAGTCTCTACTTAAGTAGTTTTTATGACAAGCTTTTTTGCTTTTACTCAAGTATTCATGTTATGAGTGCTTTACTCTGCACACCAGTGTTAAATGATAAGGGCCTGAATGCATAAGTGCTAAAGTGGACTCATTTCAAATTTCACATGGCATTGAGTTTTATGTACCCTCATGCAAAATTAATGTGTGACAGGAATTTAACAGCACCAGAAACAAAAGCAAGTTTCCCTGAATCACACAATGACTGAGAAAACGCGTGCAAAAATTGGCAAAAGTATAAAAGTATTCCCAGGTGTTTTAAGCAGAAAATGTAGCTACCGCATTAAAATTGCTACTAACGCTAAAAATAGCCACTAATTTGTTTTGTGGCCTTTTTAATAAAATAAAAAGGATCTGCGGAGAAAATAATGTGCAGACACTCACAATACAGATGAGAAAGATCTCAAGCATGACAAGTGTCGCTGGGGTCTCATTCATCAAAAATCCTCCTTGTAAGCCTCCTCATCTCACAAATGATTAGCTGCAGATGGTCCTCGTTGCAGCGCACAGCAGACCTCTCCAGCAGACTCATGCACACCCCCTCCACTCCTACTAATACATACTCTAATGGAGGAATCATCGCGGAAAATCTGGAGGTGGCGTGACCCGCAGTTGAGTCTCCAGTCAAATGTGTGAACAGCGAAGGTGACAGCGCACCGTTACTGTGCAGCAAATCCAATCTAGTGCAGACGGGAACGTACTGTGGCCTATCTGTAAGATAGTCTATAATCCAGGACACCTTGGCGTTATCGGGCTGCATCACTCTGAGCTTCTGCCCGTGCGAGAGCGGCTGGATAATGTTTAAGGCACTTGAGAAATCAAAGATTCCCATGAAGCTCCGACGCCTCCCTGAGTGGGACAAAGGCCCGTATGTGACGGCCGTCTGTCATGACACATTTGGCCTTTATCATCCGACACGATACTATCTGGACACGCTTGTGAATCGGTGACTTGTATGTAAATAAGGCTGAACAAGATGGCTTCAGCAGATGTCTCTCTTAGAAAATAACCGAATGCAGCAAAACGATCGAGAAAGTGAACAAAAATGATCAAGGGAAAAAAAATTAAATGAACGAGATGAGCAAAAATAAGCAACGAAATGAAGAAAAATATACCCAATAATCAAGAAAAATGAAGAATTATGAAAATTAAATTTAGAATATTAGTAGAAATAAGCAGAATACTGACAAAAATGAAGAAAAAACAAGTACGTATCATATGGACTATTTTGCTCATTTTTAAACTATTTTTTACTTTTATTTTTGGTCATTTTCTTGATCCTTTTAATCCTTTTTGTCATTCTCCATTGATTTTTTTTTTTTTTATTTTCTTGCTTATATTGTACAGTTTTATTATTCCACTTGATGATTTTGTTCATTTTGGGCTCCTTTTGTTGGATTCCATGCGTGTTCATTTTTCTCACTGATCCCTGGTCAAACTGCGTACATGTACTTGAGCACTCCCCACATCTGCTCACAGCTCACAACTCAGCCCTAAAGCTGTCACTGAAGGCTTGTGAAGCCCCCAACACGAGGGGAGGTTTTACACAGCAGAGGCACCCCGGCCAGACACAAGGAAACATTAAAGAGGTGCTGGAGAACCTATTTGCTGACTGGCACATCCCTTTAGCACTTTCATCACTGTTGCACTGTGCAAAGCCATTTGATGCGGTTTGTTTTCAACTCTCCCTGCAGGTGTTCTCTCTGTCCGGAAGGGAAAATTCTTGAAACCTGTTTGATCACTTGTTTGGTTAACCTGGTCATTACATTGTAAACCGCGGCCTTGCAGTGTTTCAACAACCTCTTATTCCTTTACTGTTATGTGGATGTGACATAAAGGAAATAAAGACCGTGAAATACACCAAAAACTCCAGTGAAAAATGAAAGACAGGTTTTTTTAAAGGAAATAAGGACGGCTGCAACAGACATGGACACTAAGGCTGCTTTCACACCTGTTAGTCCGGTACAGTGGTTCGATTGGACCCACAAGTTGCTACAATGTTCCAATTCTCAACTAGTTCGGTCCATATTCACACCAGCGTTTTTGCAAACGGACCAACCACTATGAATGTTGTACATCCCCCCGCTCATGTGGCGGCGCTGTTTACAAAATACTGTGTTTTGGGTGACGATTGGCACAGCGTTTGTAGAGGGAAAAATCCAGCAGATGAAGTTATCGTATTTTGCTTCATTTCGGATTAATGAATGGTACTATTTTACTTGTTTTTGTGGTGATTTATTATTATTATAATTTGTTTGTGCAAAAAGCACACATACTGCTGTTGTTCCAGTATGGAAATCGTATTCGGGTCGAAAATACTGCACTTTTTTTTGGCACAGAGAAGATTGACGTAGAGAAGTTTACTAGCTTCTTGAAATATACGATACAGCTTGCTACGGAAGCCTCCGTAGAACAAAAAGTGCTACATTACAGACAGCTGGAGCGAATCGAGTCCGGTCCACGTTCTCACCATCCGCGAACCGCACCGGAGTTCAGATGGAGGCGTACCGAACCGTACCGAGACTACCTCGAAAAGGTGGTCTCGGTACGGTTCTTTAGTCCGGATTAAATCAAACTGTCCGGTCCACTTTAAGCGGATTAAATGCTGTATGTGTGAAACCAGCCTAAAAGACATGGACGTAGCCACTGCAACTGTAGATGCTGACTCATGAACTTTGGTGATGGGACGTCGCCATCTTGTTTTTGCTTGGACAGGAAGTTGGAGCAGCGGGGAGCACACTCACCAACCTCACTCACTGAAAACTAACACTGTTGTAGTTTATTAAACAGCATCACAAAATTACAGCTATTTTTATTTAAAAAAAAAAACAGCCTGCAGTTTTTAAGAGCAGAAATGGCAACTTTGTAATTTATCACCACATTAATTAGCACTAGCTGTCCTACTGTCCTACAGGTAAACGTGTGGCACAATCCCTCATTAATTAGCTAACATAGCCAAGTTCAGTTTGCTTGGTGCACCTTGTAACATCACGTAATATATTTTCACATCATAATCCGCCTTATATCGTAATGATCACAATAAGCTACCTACCGACCTACTTAAACACTTCTTAAATCACAGGTGGGCCGAGACCCTGCAGGTTTTCTTTTCAGCCAGTCTCTAAAGCAGGTGATTTTACGGATCGACACTCCTTCAACCTGAGGGGAGGAGCTAATCCGTAAAATCTGCTGGTTGGAGACTAGTTGGAAAGAAAACCTGCAGGGTCTCGGTCCTCCATGGCACACAGTTTGGCACCCCTACTTTAAATAGTACACAATGGTTAAGTAAAATATACATATTGCACTACCTGTGTACCGGCATTACATGTTAGTTTTAATGTAACTGAAAGGAGTTTGACATAGGCACAAATTAATGTTTATAATGGTTAAGCCTCCAGTTAGGGTCCTAAATCGCCTACCAGAAGGTACATGTAACGCTTCATATGCAACACGGCATTACTTTCAGTCTGGAAAAACTTGGATGGACTCGTTTTTGGAGCCTCTAGTGGCCATTTAAGGAAGTACAGCCTCAGTGCAACTGGGACTTTGTAACAAAAAAACAAAGACAATCTAAACCAGGTTCTGATCTGTGCTGTTTTGTGATTCTTTAAAGCTGTAGAGTGCAAATCGGGGATAATTTGTCTTTCGTGCCCTGCAGTCGAGCTCACTGTGGCTGTTTATGAGTCTCCGTGCTGAAAAACTGAACGGCTGTCCCTTGGGGTCAGCATAATTACCCCTACCACATTTCCACCACTGGCTTTTCCATTAAGGTCATGACTCACCATGCCCTGCTCACACTGGCTCCGAATGTGCCATCAGCTGAGAGCTAATTGCCCCGCACACGCACACCCCTCACTCACACAACATGCACAGCAGATAGTAGGTACTGTATTACTGCATAGAGCTGACTCAGACCGCAACGAACCAGCGAACTAAGCAGAACGGTTATTTTTTGACATGTCCTGCTCAGACAGAGACCACCATTGTACAGGGCGTCGACAGTACAGTGAGAAACCTACACGGACAGACAAGTGACATTAAAGGGATTTTTTTCCACTTTTGTGATTATTCGCTTAATTGTTCCTTCATATTTAACATTTTCTTGATTGTGTTGTTTTATTTTTACCTATTTTCCTGATTAATTTGTTCATATTTAGTCATTTTTTTGATCATTTTGTGAATTTTTTGTCATTTTCATGATCATTTTGTCCATTTCTAGTCATTTTCATGATCATTTTGTTCATTTTTTGTCATTTTCATGATCATTTTGTTCATTTTTTTTATAATTTTTGTGATCATTTTGTTCATTTTCACTTATTTTCTTGATTATTTTCCTTAACTCTAATCATTTTCTTCATCAGTTTGTTAATTTTACTCATTTTCTTGGTTTTGGTGACTATTTTGTTCAGTTATACCCATGTTCTTTATTGCTTGGTTCATTTTCTGGTTCACTATTGTTTCAGAATTTTCTTAATAATTTTGTTCATTTGTACTCATTTCTTTATTTTGCTCATTTTCATTTGTCATGTCATTTTCTTTGTTGATTCATTCATTTTTTTCTCATTATATATTTTTATTTTATGGGTATTTTATTGATTTTCCTCTTACTTTGTACCCTGTTTGTTCATTTTCCTAATTATTTCATTTATTTTTCTCATTCCTTTATGGATTTTGCTTCTACTTTTGTCATTTTTTCTTCATTACATGTTCATTTTTCCTTCATTTTCCTTGCCATTTTAGTTCATTTCCTGGTATATTAGTTAATTTACTTGCCATTTCTTTCATTTCCAGTCAAAACGCTTACCGTCTCACTGCTGTTTGCCTCTTTTTCCCTTCGGATCTCAGAGATACTGCAAATCTCACACCTGATTTTCCAATGGGACCGTTTACAAGTTGCTCGTCTTAACTCGATTTGGGCCAAATGTGAATTACTGCACTTTCCTTAGGGACAGTTTCGGTGTTTCCCCTTATATGTACCATCAGTAAAAGGCACAAATCACACTCCTTTCTCTTTTTTTGGGGGGGGGGCGAGGGGGGTTTAATTGAAATTGTATTTTGACAAATAAGCATTTAATGGTGTAAAACAGGCTATTGTGTGAGCGCGCCTGGGAGCGTGCGATAAGCGCTAACGGCGGTGGAAAAGCAATGACACTTCTTTTCTGAACACTGTAGAGAAAACAGGCTGATGCTGCTCTGAGACTGAATTCACTGAAATAATAAACAATAAAAGAAAAAAAAAAACAAACACGCTTTAACTGATTTAACCCTTTGCTCACAGTAGCTCAGGAAGCCCTACCATTTTCTACGCACCCACAACCCTCACTCTGTGTTTGTCTTATCACCAATAATGTGTGCTCGGCTTTCTGTCTGCACCTTCACATGCACGAACACATTCTGCAAGGCTTCAGTTGATTGCATGGAAAATGTGCATTTTGACCTCATGAAACAGTGGAAAATATACATGATATCCCTTGAAAACACCCTGCTTTGCATAAACAATGACAGTTTTGGGTTTAATTCTGGTCATTTTCCTGATTATATGTTTCATTTACCTTGATTTTTGGGATCATTTTGTTCATTTGGAGTCATACTTGGTTCATTTAGTGCTGACTGGGCTCATTTGCTTTCTGTCTGCTGTTTTAAACACATATTTTGCAAGAGTTCATTTAAATTTCATAGGGTCCTGGGGTCAAATGTGCATTTACAGCCCATAAAACTGCTTAAACTTACCTGACATGTAACTAAAAACTGCTTTGCATAAATAATGGCTGTTTGTTCATGGCCAGGTTCCATTTTGTTCATTTTATTGATTATTTATTTTCATATTTGTAATTGTTATGCTCATTTTCTTCCTTATTTTTCATTTGTTTTTATGTTCATTCATGTTCATTTTTGTTCATTCTGTTGCCGATTTCCTTCTTTATTTTGCTCCCGCTAAAGGGATATTTTTTGGGTAAATAACATCTGCAAAGTGACAAATTACTGCAATCACCAGAAATAGCCATTCACGTTCAGTGTTCAATGCTCGTAAACAAGCCCCCTCCCCAACACTGAAACGAAAGCCCCCGTGCACGTGTGCTTATGTCGTTTTTATCGTCTGCAGGCAGTGTCGTGTTCACGCTGGCGGCGGAGCAGCTTCACTTAATCCATCTGGGTTTTCCAGAGCATTCAGGAAAACAACACGCCTTTACTTTTGTGTAATTGGTTGTTTTTCAGCCATAACTGAATTAAACCTGCAACGATACAGGCTTTAGACACAAAATGTGGTTCTATTCAGCCCTCAAATGGTGATAATAATGGCCCAGTTTGATTTTAAGGTCATTGAAGAACAGAGCTGTCGGGGCTGTTCCATCGTCTGATTCACTGTCAGCTGTTGAATTTACCTCCAGCTGCACTGATAATCCGTCAATCACCTGCTCTTTTGTCCATTTATGTCCAGTTTGGTTTGGTTTTTTTTTTTTACCATTTCTGTTCATTTTTGGATTCATTTTGTCATTGTTGTGCATTTTGTCCATTTTTTGTGTCAGCATTCTTGCTAACGTTGTGTGTTTTCTGTTCATCTTTTGTTTATTTTGTGCATTTTATTGTTAATTTTTGCCCATTTTCAATCATTTCTCCGTGAGTTCTTTAAGTGTTTTCTATATTTTCAGTTTATGTCTTGATTATTTTCAGTGTTTTTCTTCATTTTTGGATGACTTTTTTATTCAAATTGATTTTTTTGGGTATTTTCTGTTAATTTTGTAACTATTTTGTTAATGTTATGAGGGTCTTTGCCCACTATCATCACTTTTTGCTCATCTATTTAGTATTTTGTACATTTTTTTGTTCATTTTTGCGTGCTTTTGCCCATTTTCAATAATTTCTTGAGCCATCCGTCCATTTTCTACTCCTTTATCCTCACAAGGGTCG
>JAQQAE010018428.1:0-11198 GCA_029823295.1 Pseudamia nigra
GTTATGTTAATTATCTGAAAAGAAATTCATGAAATTAGAACCTCCGGAACGGTTCATAGTGCCACAACATCTCCCTACCCATAAATATTACCAAGGAAAAAATTGTTAATTATGCGTCCTACCTCTAGGCAGCGTAGCCATGACGTCACTCGTTGGTTTTTGGACTGCTGTTTTGAGGCCAATTGGGTCGTCACTTCCTGGATGACATTTTGGAGCCAAAACTAGGATGTGACCATATTTGGAGATAAGGTGACAAAACTGTTTGTGTCAGTGGTCTTATGAGTAAGCTAACACTAAATGCTAGCTCGCCGACTCCGTAGAACTTCAAACATTACTGAACAAAGTCATGCTGTAGAGTTTTTAGTGCGAGTACTTTAATCACAACCACAATCAAGCATCTACCAGGAAAAATTATGTTCTATTAAATATAACGAAGCTATGAAGGCCCGGCTCATTGGCGAGCGGGGGCTGTCATACAGACCTGTCAATCAAAGCAGCACACGGCAAAGACTTGTCAGATCATTTGCAATAATGTCCTGATGGAGCAAACGATTGAAGCTGGGAGGCGGGGCTTGTTGGAGCTGAATGAACGGTGACTCTGTAGTTTTACAACTTTACTTTACGTCTGCGCAGCCCCGTGGTCGACCAAAGGTTTACAACGCTGCAAATTTTGATATGGATGCTGGCAATATTCTGGTTGTGGGGATTCAAAATGCTCCTGACGGGGAGGTGGGAACGGAACTGCCTTCCTGCGGGGTCTGTGATTTCCACTGTGTCAGATTCAAAACATTTCAGATCCGTGAGCAAATATTTTCCACCAAAAATGGAAATTAGTGGTGAATTGGTCTAAGTTCTTCAGGGAAATATAATAAATGCACCCAAGAACTCTTCAAATATGGCTGAGTTCCATTCGTTATTAGCTTTTTACCTGGCAAACATTCTACGACACCACATCAGCCTTGTAAACACTGTCGAAACCTGCGAATCAGTCTGAAGCAACGTGTTAGTCCTTATTCTTTATGCCACAATATCCTTTCAAGAACCTTCGATTCATCTGGATGTCAGATGGAATCTACACTCTGCATTAGGTTTACACATTGAAATTTTAAAAAACATTTTCAATTTTAACCAAATCTCAAGATAATATGGAGGATGCTATAACATTAACTACGCACCAATCAGGATATTTTCCCACAGCCGCACAGGAACAGGAAGTTGCAGACGATGTGGACAGGCTTTTAACCGCTGATCATGCCCGATGTCGCCAGCTGCAGTGATGGATCTGCCGTCATGTATCATATTTCCAAAAAAAGAAAAAAAATCTGGCTTGTTGGGTGGTTGGTTTTTTGCGAAATGAATCGTACATGTCTTGGCAGATGCAGTGGCCATGTTTTTGCAGCATCGTGCCCAGGTTAACGTGGTTTAGTGGAATGATCGTGTGCAGAGACGTGAATCGGGACGAGGTCGAAACGATCAGACGAGGCATGAACTGCTGCTTCTCAGCGTTTATTCCAGCTCAGACGTTGTTCTTTCACGTCGTAAGAAGGATTTTGACGACATGAATGTGCAGATCCCAGCGGCAGATAATGAAGAGTGAAGTACAGTGGATATGAAAAGTCTACACCCCCCTGTTCAAGTGCTGGGTTTGTGTGATGTAAAAAATTGACACCCGGATAAATAATTTCACAAATTTTTCCACCTTTAGTGTGACCTATGACCTGTGCAACACAATGGAAAAACAAACTGGACCCTTTCAGTTTCAGTTTGATTGAGAGGTCAGTCTTGAAAAAGAGATTTTAATTTCAATGAGAACTTTAACCTGATTAAATAAAGTGAACTGAAATAATAATGAATAGGTGCACCCCCCCACCCCCGTCTTCCTCTTTGACAGTGGCCACACTGCAGTTGATGTCACAGATTTAAAAAAAAAAAAGTCCTGTCTTCATAATATACTTGAGCATTTGTACATTTTAGAACATTTCATATCTTCATTTTCCAAAAAATGATGATATAAAAGAGTAATTTCTGAGGTTCATGGCAGCTGTAGGCGTCCTGTTTGTCTCTTAATGTTTTCTACGGGGAAAATGCCCTCTGGGCCACAGTGTAGTACTGGTGAATTGCCACTGGGGGCGCCATTCACTGGGCTCCAAGAAGCCCTGACTTCCAAAGAGTTACACTGGACTTCTCTCCGAGAACACTAAGTGAATACATTGTTGTCCTGTGTCAAACATTTTATTTGGACCCTTTAATAAATGTTCTGGTGGTCCATCTTAACTTTTTGCTCCGTTACTAAGATATTATAGCAAATAATCTGACAAGTTATTGCTGTACCGAGGTTTGATTGACAGGTCGCTATGGTAACTCAACTCACGAGTGGAGTCGGCCCTTCGTATGTCTTCAATCAATCAATCAATCAATCAATCTTTATTTGTATAGCGCCTTCAGTTTTATTGTCATTCAGAAGGAGAAAGTTAGAATCATCCAGGCCTTAATATCTTTTAGACAAACATGGAAATTTATTGACGCTGAATGCGTTTCTTCTGGTCTCATGGAGAGATAAAGCTGTGTGTCATCAGCATAACAATGAAAACCTATGTCTTATTTACTCAACGGAGCGTAGTTTTACCTGAGACACACATGACTGTAGCAACATTGTAATATGACTTTGTCAATGCTTGGTGAAGTTTTTCCGCATCACGAAGCTAGCGGTTAGCATTAGCTTACCCACAAGGCCCCTGATGTAGTACGCTCTGGTAGCTCTGCCACCATTCACCCAAACATGGCCACATCCTGTTTTTGGCTCCAAAATGTCACCCAGGAAGCAACGGCCCAACCGTCCTCAAAACGGGCGTTCACAAACTAACGGCTGATGTCGCGCTCACTTTGCTCACTACTATCTGTTAAGTCTGTTTTTTTTTCCAGTGTGAATGTACTGGCTGGTTCAAAGTTAGGTTTGGGAACCGGAACCGGCACAGAACCCTGCTGGTGTAAAAACCCTCTGAGCGTGTGCACACAAACTGATATTTCACTGTCTCGACTTGTAAAAGTTGTATTTTAAATTGACAATCAAGTGGAAACGGAGGCGTAATTTAGTCCGTGTCAGAGAAATGTCACTACTACTCACCACTGACTGTAGGACGAGCGGTGGAAGACGGCGGGCATGACTTAGGCTTCCTGTAGACCTGAATAAAACTCTGTTCTATGCCAGTGTTATAATCCTTCTGTTTAGTATCATACAGTACCTCCGTCACACAAACGCTGCCGTCCAACCGGCTTCACGCTGCAGCAAGTTAGTGAAATGCTTTAGAATGAATTACAGTGTTGCCCCGGGTTACCAGAACCTCTGCATACGGATGTTTCAGGTTAAGAGGAAGACATCGGGCAAATTTTTGTACTGGCACCTGAGCAAAAACTCAGGTTGAGAGTAAAATAGTTCCTGAAAGCGCGCTAGTCACCGACCGACTAGAAACATAGGCGTGAACTCACACTGTGTTGTGCTTCATATTTGTGCCTTTTTTCACCTGAAGGAGTGCTTCGTTTTGTGTTTTTTCATCCTGGGGCCTAAGTAGGATGTAGTGGTGAGAAGAAAACCCGTCATATGATGTGGAGGCAGGTGAAACAGCAGATCAGCGGAGGGGAGGAGGAGGAGGATGAGGAGGAGGAGGAGGTGACGACAGCAGCAGAGATGAAGGAGATGTTGTGTCACTACGAACTGTTCCGGGGTTCATAGAAAAAAAAAACACCCCGAGAAAGTGCACACGGTCGTGTATTGGATCAAGTGAATGACATTTGCGTCGCCCATTTTAAGGAGCAGGCAGAGGCGAAACCTCTTTGGATTCACTATGTAGCAAAAGATAAAAAAGAAAAGAAAAAGAAAAAGAAAAGAAAAAAACATGAATTTTTTGAGCGTTTTCTTGGGTCTTGGAACGGATTTGTTGGTTTTACATGTTTTCTTATGGAAAATCAGTCCCGGGTCATGAGTTTTCCACTTCATAAGCTTGATCCCAGAACGAATGAATCTCATAACCCGGGGCAACACTGCAGTTTATGAAGAAAGATTAAGAGTTTTGATCCAAACGGAGCAGTGTGGACATGTACATCTACAGATCTGCAAAAGATCTGGTGCAACAGCGGTGATCGATATCGTAGCATTAAAAAAAGGAGAAGTATCTCTGTGGCATCTTCCACAGATCAATCAATCAATCAATCAAACTTTATTTGAATAGTGCCAATCATAATCGCCGATTATCTCTAGGCGCTTCACAATTCAGATACCGTCCAATATGTCATATAAATATTAATCACATGCAGCAGTTCATTCCAAGTCACAGCAAAGGTTCCTGTCCATGTAGTATCCCTGTGTGTGTGTGTGTGTGTGTGTGTGTGTGTGGGTGTGTGGGGGTGTGTGTGTGTGTGTGTGTGTGTGCGTGTGTGTTCTCATCCTGCAGCAACGTTGTGAGACATAATAAAGTGACTCAGTCGCAAAAGCTTTTGTCGGACGGTTTAAACACGAGCCTTTGCCACTGCATATAAATGTGGATTATTTTATTACAGTATATTTATTTTGTTAAATATTTTATTGCTTCAACACATTAAAACATGCATTTAACTCTGACGCACTGTGTGATTTGTGATGTTTTACTGCAGTACAGTTGCCAATTTGAGATACTTGTACTTTACATTTGGAGTTTTACTATGTTTTAGGGCAGAGGTCGTAACCTTTTCAATCCAAAGAGCCAAAACACGGAAATAAAATAACAAAAAAAATAATTCCACCCGGTTTGCATAATATGACATGATGCATATTTGCAATGTGGTTTTTATATGATTCTTTTTTTGTCCATTTTGTTCCATTTTTTTGGCTAATTTTCTTTATTGTTTTGTTCATTTTTGTTGTTGTGTTAATTCCTTGTTATTTTGTGGATTATTTTGCCTTTTATTTCTGATTGTCTTTGTTCATTTTCTTGTTTGTGTTCAATTACTTGAGTATTTTCTTCATTTCCTGAGTATTTTGTCAATTATTTTATTCATTTTGTTGAATGTTTTGCTCATTTATTTTCCTATGATTAATAATTTTACTTTTTTAAAATTCCTTTTCCTGATTATTAGATTTATGTTTTTTTCCCCTCAGAATTTTGCAAATAAATGCTTTTATTTTTTGTCTATTTTCATAGTTTTTGTTCATATTCGATCATTTAATCTATTGTTTAATCTTGTAAATTTTTTCATTATTTGTATTAGTATTCTCTTCCTTTTTTTTCTTCATGTGGTTAATTTACGTGGAGTAAAAGGCAACTTATTAGACTGAAATTTAATTACTTTTCCTAAATTGACCCAAATGTACAAAATCTAAATTAATCAACATTGTGCATTTTTGTTCATTGAGGTTTCATTTAAATGAATATTTCTATGTGTAACAGTGGAAAACGGTGTGTTTAGGGAAACTCAACCTGACTCACTATGAAATCAGTTATTTTTTACTTTATAAGCACATTATTTTGTCCTTTTCTTGCAGTTTGTTGTCTTTTTTTAGTGATTTTATGAAATGATTGGTCATTATGTTGCTGGTCTCGATTCGGTCCATTTTGATTTACTTTTGTAAAAGAACTGAACTTATTTGATTTTTTTTACTGCCGACACACTGGAGGCGGATTGAGCCATCGGAATGAACATCGTTGTATATTCGGACTGCATTCCAAATAATCGGGCCCATTCTCGTGGCCGGCCCGAATGTTTTGCTCATGCTTAAAACTTTCGAGGTGCATTGGAGGCGGAGAATGAATCCAACGGGATTCCAGCAGCATCCAAAACCCTCTGACGCAGCAACTTCAAATCCTACCAGAACGTCCCGAAGGCGTCTCCAATGAGCCGGAATTCTAAGTATTCCGACTGCATTCGACAGCACTCTCAGTATTCCTACTGTGTTCCAACTACATTGGAGCTGCATTCCAGAGCTAACACATCCGAAATGTGCCAGAATAATTTGAGGCGGGTTAGAAGCATTCTACATATTCCAACGACATTCTTACAAATTCCTGGATTTAACGTGATTTTCTTCAGCCAGGCTGGTTCTGCTTGATTCCTGCTGGTCCCTAATAAATGTGACGGGGGCTTCACGGACAAATCAAAATGAACAATTTCCCTTTTCATTCTTCAGACCCTTGTGACCGTGTTTTCCGCACCATAAGGCGCACTTAAAATCCTTAATTTTTCTCAAAAATCGACAGTGCGGAGCTCCTTATGGATGGATTTATTCTGGTTTGTGCTACTGACCTCGAACTGATTTTACTGTATGTGGTTCACGGCGCTCAAAAATCTGTCAAAACGTTTATCAGAATGTTTCGGAAGAGCGGGGGAGGGTCATATTCTCCGGCAGTGGAGCATTACGGTAATCAGGAGCCTCGCGGAGTGATACGTACTGTGCCGTACATACGGTATCACTCCGCGAGTGATACATACGGGGCAGTGCATATGCTTACTGGTAGGAAGCGACAGAGACATGCTTACGAAGCAGATTTCAAACTCACCAAACAGAGGCAGAGAGACAACCCTGAGCCCACCACCACTCCGGAGGAACCAACCAAGGAACTCGCCAACCGCCAGACACCGGCGCCAACAGGCCAAACAAAGCCAAACCCCGAGCCGTGCTGGACGACAGAAGATGAACACACACACACGCCAAGACATGGAGGCAATGCCAGGCGAGCCACGCCACCACCCGCCAATGGACCGCGGAGGCACCCGTCCCAAGTGCCGTCCGAGCCCCCACGAAAGCCGGAACCACCACCAAACAGCCAAGCAACAGCAAGGAGACTGACCCGGACAATGATGAGAGGGATCCGGACCCGCCTGACGTCGAAACCGCCCAACTGCCAAGCCCAGACACCGAAGACGAAGAACCCCATGGACCCGCTGAAGAGGAACTAACCCAAACAGTGATGGACCGTGTTGAATTTTACGCGTTACAACTGAACAATGTTGAGACTTACTGTGAATGAGTTGAATGGAGTTTGATTTATCTAACTTTTGCGTTGCTTAAGGCGCCTTATAATCCATGGCGCCCTATGTATGGAAAAAGATAAATAAATCACCCTTTGGACCATGTGCCGTATATTGTGGTGCGGAAAATACGGTACCTTTTCTATTCAGCTCTGGAAAAAATAAGGAAACCGCTGCAACATGAAGATAGTCTCTGGTTTTACTGTTTACACGTATGTGTTCGAGTTCATTTTCATTTTCTAAACTCCTGACATTTCTCCCAAACTCCAGATAAAAATACTGTCATGTAAATGATTTATTTGTAGAACATGACGAATGGTCAAAATACATTTTTTTTTTAAATGCTGTGTTTTCAGACTCAAATAATGCAAAGAAAACAAGTTCAAATTCATTTTAAAACAACACAATACTAATGTTTTAACTTAAAAAAATCGATATTCAGTGGAATAACATTTATTTTCTTATATTCGTCATTAAGTAAGATTTGTCTTTTTATTTATTTTTTGCTGAGCCGTAGATGCCTGAATGCACATAATGTCATTATGGCACTTTGGGCCCAAACTGAAGCAAAATGTCTCCTTTAGGTTTTAAACAACACAACTAGTGGCGACAGTGAATGGAGTCAAATTCAACCCATATTTATGTTCTTACTACTTTTAATGAAATTAATCGTGACTTAGGGATGGTGTGACATATTGCCACTTCATTAGCTACACCTGTAGGATTGTTTCATTAGCCAATCACGGCAGCAACTTGTTGCATCTATGCACGTTCAACTCCACACAGCGCCCTCATATGGAGAACGTATTTTTCACACCCACATATTCATTCATAGTCATATGACAGTACTGCTCTTTTTCATTTCAACTGTTTTTCTCTGCACTTTGATCAATGTGGAATTTGTACAGAATCTAGCTCGAGTGCAATATTTTTTCTCCGTTCATCCTTTTCTTACCTTTTTATTGTGTGTGTGTAAGATTTGGTAGAATTTACTTGCATTTGCGCTGTGTTATTTATTCTGTGTCGACGCTGTTTGCTGCTGTTACGAAGACATTCGTAACAGCGTGGGATGAATAAAGTCGCATCTTATCTGTTCAACGAGACGACCTGCTGACGTTCGAACCCAGCATCAGAACGTGGAGGAGAAATGACTTATGTGTCTGAACGTGGTGTGTGGTTGTTGGTGCCACATGGCCTGGTCTGAATATTCCACTGTCACACACAACCGTCTTCTAGGTTTTACAGAGAATAACCCAAAAAAAGAGGAAGTATCCAGTAGGCAGCAGTCGCCACAGGTCAGACCGAGTTTTTTTTTCTTTCCCTCTCTCTTTTCTTTCTTTTACTCTCCATCCCCCTTCTCTCCCTCTTTCCTATTATTGTATTTTAACCTGTTTTATCCAGGATACAAGCGGCTGATATGAGTTTCATCCACAGGGTGGTGGGTCGTCCCAGGAGGGGCTCAGACGAGCTGCTGCTCCTCCACGTCGAGAGGAGCCGGATCAGGTGGCTTGGCCTTCTGGTTCGGATACCTCCTGGACGTCTCCCTGGTGAGGCGTTCTGGGCAAGTCCCACTGGGAGGAGGCCCCGGGGAGACCCAGGACTATGTTTCTCGGCTGCCTGGGAATGCCTCGGAAGAGATGGACGAAGTCTGGGATTCCCTGCAGCCCAAGCCCCCGGAAAAGCGGTAGAAGATGGATGGAACCTGTGTTGTTGTTGGACTCACTGGTTTTTCTTTAGTGTATTACATTTATGTTTCCTTTGTTATCAAACCAGTTTGTAAAACTTTTAAAGGGGCACGAAAAATCAACCGGCCCAGGCAGATGACCGCCTACCCTGACCCACTGGTTTTTCCTCCCCCCGTCACCCTTTTCTTGCTCTTGGTGGTTCTGTTGGGTTTAATCTCTGTATAGTCTTGAGGTTTCATCCTTGAATTGTGAAGCACCTAGAGATAATCTTTGATTATGATTGACGCTATACAAATAAAATTGAACTGTTTAAATAAAGTTATTATTAGACTGGTTCCAACCAAGGTGTGCAGAATACCATCTCTGAACAACACATGAAACCTTACGGTAGCAGAAGATCACACACTCCGGTTTGCTAGAAACTAGAAACCGAGGCTACAATTTACACCATTCACCAAAGCTGGACGACAGAAGATTGGAAAAACATCGCCTCCCCTGCTGAGTCTGGATTCACGGATCCATTCTGCTTCGTATCAACAGTTCAAGCTGCTGCTGGTGGTGTGATGGTGTGGGAGATCATTTTCTTGGCACACTTTGTGCCCCTTTGTACAAACTGAACATGGTTTAAACACCACAGCCTTCCTGTGTATCGTTGCTGACCTTTATGACCCCGGTGTACACATCTGGTGGCCACTTCCAGCAGCATAATGCACCACGTCACAAAGCTCAAATCGAACTGGTTTGTTGAACGTGACGAGTTCCCTGTGCTCCGACGGCCTCGCCACATCTCAGCCCAATAGAACGCCTTCAGGACGCAGCGGAGCGGGAGATCGGCATCGTCGATGCGCAGCAACCGTGTGATGTTACCGTGTCAACATGGTCCGAAATCTCTAAGAAGTGTTTCCAGCACCTTGTTGAAGCTGTCATGAAGAACGAAGGCAGTTCTGAAGCCAGAAGTGGTCTGACCAGGTGGGTCTACATCCTAAATAGATATGAAGCAGGCCTGACTCGTTTATCTGGAGATGCTCTTTTCCTTTTCAAATTATAATAAATTAAATCCATATCTGTGGTCCTGATTGTTTACAGCCGAAGGCAAATACATCTGTTTGTCATGATGCTCTTGTTGTGACGGCTCTAAATGTCCTCTTTTTCCACCAAAAAGTATCATGGGGCAAGAAACTGTCTGATGTTGGTTCCAGAAAAAATCATTTGGCTGCTGCACTATTTTCTGCTGCGGAATCAGAACGTTTCACTGACGCAAGACGAGATTGTTTCATTTATGTTAAATATATGTTTAATTAAAGAAAGAACAAATGCGGCACAAAAAAGGAACTAAGTCTTAAAACTAATCCGGTTTTAAAGCAGAATTGATGATCAGATGCTTTTTTAATTTATTAAATGCTGCAAAATAAATAAGCAAACAGCATCAGGTCCCAATCTGTCAAGATTAAACCATCCAAAACAGAATCCACAGCAGCTGTTTAGTGGTAAATGTGACAGATTCCCTTCACACTGTAATAATACTTTAAAAAGGCAGGATGATGGAAACCGTTTTGGAAAATAAAGTGCCTATTTGCATGATGGGAACAAATTTCATAGAGTCATTTGTCCTGATGAACTGAAGTCACACGGGAGTGAAGAATAAAATTTAAATTGGATTTAAACAGCACTAATATGGTGTTTGAGTGGGGCTGAAGTGGTGGGTCCCCCTCGACACAGGGCGACCTGATGGCTTTACAACACCGCCACCCGGTGGAAAGACGGGGTCAGTGCACCGGGAGGATACGAGCACCTCGAAAAAACAGTGTGGCTTGATTGGAAACATTATGACTGAAGGAAGTGTTATTGTGCAGACGGACGGAGGAGGACTGCACGCGTTTGTAGGGTTGTGGGTTTGAAACTGCTCTATCTGTGGGTTTAAAGTACATTTACTGCTGCGTCTCAGTAAATTACTATTCTATGGGAGAGTCGGGGGCTGATGGCTGAGAAAATTCTGTTTGATTCTAATTTTTTTTTTTTTTAAGTTCTCCCTGACGTTTTTCCAAAATTAAAAATTTTTGTAAAAGTAAATTTTCCTCAGTGAGTGAAAAACAAATACAGGGAAAGACTAAAACCTGAGGCTGACAGAAAAAAAGTTGTAGTTGCATGTGTTAAGCTGAGAAAACACACGACACAAGCCATCAGAAATTCCTACAGACCATGAATGCATCACTCCGAGTACCACCGACTTTAAACCAGAGCGCAGTGCAACGGTGCGGATGCGTCTACTTCCTGACTTCTCAAACTCCGAACCAAAGCACGAGGTGTGTGTTGTGTCCAGGTGTTAAGCACATCCGGTGTGTTCAGCAGGTGTGGTGGCGCGTTACGGCGCACGGTCGTGATGCCTCGGTGACGACAGAGCTGCTGTGACACCGAACCATCGTCTGTTTATATAACCGGACAAAGTCACCGTGACGTCATCCATTAGTTTGTGAAGGGTCGTTTTGAGGTCAATCAGGTCGTCACTTCCTGGAC
>JAQQAE010018429.1:0-11198 GCA_029823295.1 Pseudamia nigra
GCTGAACACTGACTACTTTTCATTGTGTCAAAGTGTCATTTCTTCAGTGTTGTCCCATGAAAAGATATAATAAAATAGCTGCAGAAATGTGGGGGGTGTACTCACTTTTGTGAGATACCATACAAAACTGCACTTTTTAAATGACCACAATAACATTTAGACTGAAGATTTTTTGTGATATCTCACTTGCTCTTTAGAGGAAAGAAACCATATTCACCTGACTAGAGGTCCATTATTTTCTAAGTAAGTTTTTTGTTAAAGTGGGTCACCTGTTATTTACAAAATTAGAATTATTGGGCCAAGTACCAGAATGAATGTAGAAATACTGAGGACATAATATGATGATGACTGGACAAGTTCAGAGTCAGAATGTATGCCTAACATGCAAAAACCATACCTTAGGCTTCTTGAGTCACACGATTGAGGTGCAATGTCTTCAAGTGGTGCATTAATTTATTTGGCTTCATGCTTTTCCACTGCCAGCATTTTTAGACACAGTAAACACACCAGTCTTTCCTCATCTCCCACCATAGTGACTACGCGTATGTGGTGCTTCGCTGCCAAGCACCACATACACTTCGTCATATTTGCTCTTCTTAGGATTTAGGTGACTTTCTTTTGTCTCATTGTGTCCGTCTCTCTCCACCTTTCTTTTCATCCCCGTTAGATATTTTTCCATGTTGTTTGTTGAGGGTTTATACTGCACTTCACATTGTTTGCTTGGTCCAAAAAGAAACCCTACACCATAGAGCAACAACGAGAGCACCACTGCCAACTACTGTAGTGGATGTGCAATTACACTTAATTCTAATACAGTACGACAAAAAAGCATGTTCCCCAGGGTCACACGCGTCCCCCCGGCATCGCACGCCACTATTTGAGAAGCACTGTGTAAATTGCCCGTAGATATGAGTGGGAATGATACTTTGTCTCTGTATGTCAGCTCTGCAGTGACTTTGCGACTCATCCATGTCCTTTGTCCTCAATCAGCTGGGATAGGCTCCAGCGCACTCCCCGATCCTTGCAAGGATTGAAGACTAGAAAATGAATGAAAATAATGTTGCAAATATATTTCTACAGTCTACAAGTTAAGTGGAGTTATTGTCAATGCTGAAGTATAGACTGATTCATAGTCAGCGTCTACTGATGATACATTACAACTTTTGGGAAACTTGATGCTAGATCGCCACGTGTCCACACATTCTTGCCTTGCTGTATGTCAGCGTCAACAGAGCAGATTTTTTCTGCATTTTGTAATATGAAATTCACCATCTTTCCGTTTTGTCCCTGTCAAATTGTAAACTCTATGGCCCAAGGATAAAAACAGAGGCTAAACAAGGTGCTGGCTAGAGGGAATGCAGGAGATGCCATGCTGTTGGTACTCTCTGTTCCTCTTTCTGTCTCTATATCCACTGAGTTTTCATTTTTTTTTCTATTTCCTTTTTTTTTCTCGTAATTTTGACATACACATAAACAACACACAGTTCTTTTTCAAGGCTCTCCATGTGCCACAGCCTGAGGATATAAGCTCTGCTGTCAAATGGCTTTATCATCAATTCCATCATATATCATTTTATGTGGCACTATCTTTAAAGCATTATGATCCTCAACATGACACTTTGGAGATGGAGATGGCAAACGAAGGTACAGCGTTTTTCATAAACTTATATTTGAACTAATAAAATGGCACCCAGTCATGGAATGTTTAATGAAACTTTATCACATTCTACAATTCATTCATTGACATTTTCTTCATGTACTCATTGATTTCCTGGTATGGGTCTCTTAACAATTACCCATAACTCATCTGTAGGAAAAACAAAAGCACCAGGATCAAATACTGTATGTGTTCTTCTACTAGTGCAATATGAAACTGAGCACATTGGCCCAATCCAGCCTGATCAGACTGGGCATGGTGCTGTAACAATAAAGTCATAACATATTACTACTTAGTAATCATGCAAATGCCTTCCAGTAATTTCTCTTAATATCTCTTCATGTGGGGGTAATATTAAATGACATGACAAGTTTCCAGGAGGGACACAAACATGGCTTTAACAAAGCAACATTAGTCTGTGGCTGATGCAGCTTTTTTAAAGTTGAGACCTTAAAGGAGACATAATAAAAAAAATTAACATTTCATGTCTTTTCCTACAATAAAATAGGTGTGGGGGCTCAATGTTGGTTTTTGGTTTTGCTGCTTACTTGCAGAAATTTCTACAGATTCTCTGAATCTTTTGATGATATTATGGACTATTGATGATGAAATCCTGAAATTTCTTGCAATCGTACATTGAGAAATGTTCTTAAACCGTTGAACTATCTGCCCATGCAGTTGTTCACAAAATGATGAACCTCAGCCCATTCTTGCTTGTACACAACTGAGCCTTTCAGGAACGCTCCTTTTATCCCCCATCATGACACCCAATCACTTGTTTCCAATGCACCTGTTCACCTGTAGAATGTTCCAAACAGGTGTTTTTTGAGTATTCCTCAACTTTCCCAGTCTTTTGTTGCCCCTGTCCCAGCTCTTCTGGAACATGTTGCGCGCATCAAATTCAACAAGAGTGAATATTTGCCAAAAAAACAACGTTTATTAGTTTGAACATTAAATGTCTTGTTGTAGTGTATTCAATTGAATATAGGTTGAAAATGATTTGCAAATCATTACATGTTTTACACAATGTCCCAACATCATTGAGATTGGGGTCTGTATACTGTATAATATGCGCAACTGCATGGGCACCATTATTATTTATTGACAATTTGCAGCTGCTCAAATGTTCTATATATTTTTAGCCACTCATTTTTTTCTGAATGAATCAATTGTGATTCTACTTCATCATCTTTATGTTTAATGTGTGATGTCCGTTTGCATCTCCCATATTTGTAATTCAGATACTGATACAAATCTTACTGTGTCTTTTTTCAGTTTTTTGCGACTCTCACCAACAGTACAAAAATATAGAAGAGCTTTCTGCAGCAGACTGGCCTGTAGGTGGGTGGGTGAGAGAGGGAAAGATGGTGAGAGAAAAAGAGAGGGGGGAGAGAGAAACACACAGAGAGAGAGCGAGAGAGAGGGAGATGGAGAGGGGGTCCGATGGAGAGAGGTGAGAAAAGATAAAAAAATGTTGAGACATAGAGGAGGTCAGAAGATGAGAGACACAGACAGAAATGCACACAGGCAGGGAGTGAGACAGACGGGCAAACAGAGATGGTGTTGCTAGACTACATTGTGAATGGATCTCAAGTCATTTGACAGGCTGATTTTCTTGTCTGCCGGTTTGGATTGCTGTTTAGCAGTTTGCCAGTAGTATCAGAGGAACAGGTAGCAGAAGGAGAAATTCAAGAAGAGAAACAAGTGGATTTGTCTTCAAATCATAGCTGTAAGTAACGACAAACATCTCCTCTATTTGGACATCCAGTGTGGGTCTGTTTTGAAATGAAGCTCCACTCATTCAGGTGTGTGTGAGGACCCAGGACTTCTCACTCACTTTTTATTCACAGCCAAGTGTGTGTTCTTCTCAGTGGTTGTGGCTCTGAGCTGCGTGATTGGGCACATGTGAGTCAAGGATTTAGAGGTTTCGATAAGTGCAGTGTCATATATTTTCCATGGTGACTCATCCATCGTTCCCTCAGTGACAAGGCCATTATTGGCATACAGTAGCTGCCGTGTCTTTTCATTGCATTCATGAAGGCGTATAGAAAGCGATAGGGCATCTACTTCTGTTTCTCTTTGCATTGTATTTGTGTAATGTTTTATGTATCTTTTCCATTGCATCAAATGGTATAATGTATAATTTCTGCATCACATATTGGAATTACATTACGTACGAGTCAAACGTGTGAGTTACTTCATTTTACTATCACTTTATTTAATACTGTGTTGTTTAATGAGGGAACTGCATATTGACAATCTCTTACATCACTATGAGTCAAACAAAATGTAACCATGCCAGTTTCTACAACAAAAATCTGAAATAGTTTGGACAGTATCCGGTCAATCTCATTTTACTCAAAAATATATGGCCATTCCACAGTTTCATGTCTGCTACACAAACAGAAACAGGAAGCCGTGAAATGGCAAACCAATGGACTGTAACCTCACTACATACTGTAGTTAGAAATGTCAAAGTGCAATGATTTCTAACAGTACTGATCTTCAAGGTCAAAGTCAAGGTCATTTGATGAGTAAGAGGTGTCCTTGAGTCTAATATATCACATATATCATAATAAAATTCGGTGCCTGTAGCTACAGTAGTTTTGGTACTATACGTAGGTTAAAGTAGATTTTTATTATTTATTAAGGTGCTGACATAATATAAAAATTAGGTGATTGTTGCCATAGTAACCATTTCCCCTACCCTGATTACCAAGTGCTAAATTAATCTGAGTCCAGGGATTTTGGAGATATACTGTACAGCTGAATGTTCGGCCGGAGATTATAACTAGGTTAGAGCAATTAAGGTGTAAATTGGCTTAAAATCATTCAAAAGCAATATAATTTCAAACAGCTTATGTGAACAGGTGATTTAAACATCAGTGGGTTCATAAGGAGCAGAAGAGATTTAAACTGTCAGGAGGAAAGACCAAGCTGCGTATGGCCACTGTCTTCATACATGCATAAAATTATTGAGTTTCTCAAACAAAAGTAGTAAAGGACTGGATATTCCTCACACTGGTGTCTCATATTTTCACCAGTTTATGTTGTGTGGATAAATTGCTATGTGAAACTGCACCGGTTCACCAGCTCTGGATAGGATATGTGACACTGGATTCCCATGTCCTTGACAAATTCATAGTGATTCTGGATCAGTAATGAAAACCTTTGTCAACCACTTACACACACCTATAGTTGCACATGTAGCTCTACAGTATTTAAACTAGAAAATGTGCAATCTCGCAAGAGATTGCATGGAATTGCTGGGTCAAAATAGTTGAACTTGCAAGAGGTAAATTCAGTGGAGTAGTAATGAAGGAGCAGTGACAGACTGAAAACCAGCCATCACCTACACCTCAAACCAGGTGCTTTTAATGACCAATCAGTTGCTCAAATCACCCAAATCTTGGCACCATCATGACCACAAGGTTTGGCTGAATACGGTGATACCAAATTTATGTAAGTTACAAAAGTGAAGGAAAAAAAACGAGACAATGAATATCATTGAAAAGAAATGATCAGTATATGATTTTTTAAAAAGTCCAGACTGTAATAAGAGGCTGAATGTACCACAATGTTATTTTAAATATTTCACATGACTATGTTTCTTCAAAGGTGGGGGGGGGGGCTGTCTCTGTGGCAGGGGCTGTCACTGTTGGAGGGTCTGTTCCTTTGATGTTTATATGTGTTCATTGGCTGCACCTGTCTCTCCCTCACAGACACACACATACACACACATAGAGCAGGCTCCCATTGAAATACATGGAAGGTGTAAAGCTCAAGCACAGGCTATTTACTCAAAAGGGGTACCTCAAATCACCAAAATCTTTGCACCACAATATTGCAAGGCTTGGCTGAATGTCTTGATATCTATTTTATGTAGGTAGAGTGAAAAATGTGTCCACATTGGCGAGTAAAAAAAAATGAACCCCAGTCTGACGTCTCCTCTGAAATAACATTGAACTTAATGGGGAAATGGTTGAACTTTGTGTTACAACAGGCTGATTTGATAAAATACTGTAAATCACTGAGTTTGGGTTCATGGTTTGTATGAACCTAGACCAGTGTGGCTACATTTTGAAAGGAAATTATGAGTGTGTTGTAAACAGTCTCGGCTCACGAGTAATTTTAGCAGGAATTTCTCCGACATTTTTAGAACATTTCTCCACTCTGTCAGTTCGACCTCTCACTATGGTCATGAAGATTCCATTTGCATTCTCCATTCATTTCCTATGGGGAAAAATTAGTGAAAAAACCTAAATTATTTTAAAACTCCAAAAGATAAATTCTATTGTGGGAATGTCCTGGATGAGCTTGACAATATGGTGTTTGAATGGTGTAAATCGGGCAAAAACTTTGGGAATTTTAGTGGTCCAAAAAAGGTGCAGATTAGTGGGATTGCTTGACAGCAACCCCACTAATTAGTCACATGCCAATTTGAATAGAGCATTGTTTAGTTGGACTGCAGTACATAATGCACTGAGTGATGATGTAATTCAGATGCTTCCAAACTCAGGGAGTGAACAGCTCTTCTTGAGCAAGACAAAGCATCTTTATGACACAGTAAAGTACAAACTCGAGTCCTTTCACCATTTTTCTGCCATATTGGAGAGTACTTTCACCATTGTATGTCAAAAATGTTATTTATTGTATCATCTCTATTTTAAGCTCCACCGGGAAGTTAATGCAGTCACCCATATCTGTTTGTTTATTTGTATGTCAAAATAAAACTATGCCAATGATTTTTATGAAACTTGTCCAAGAACTAATCCATTTAATTTTGGAACAAATCCACTTTTCCTAATGTTGTCCATTAGGGTATTGTCAGATGACTGTATTTCCTGCAGAGCCTCTCGTGCCATTTTATTCTCTTTTTTTTGGAGGCAGACAAGGTATTTACTTTTACCCATTCCTCAGGAGAGAGCTTCAAATTAATCTGTCATCAGATTATTCAGCAACATGGATGTAGTTTCCCTTTGAAAAAAACAACAACTTCACATTCATATATCCTTTCTGCAGACATACAGTTCTTGTCATGCCAGTGAAAACTGGTTATTTGTCACTGTACAGTATGTATATGTTGTTATGCCACATTTTTTTCCATTAACATTATGAAGCGAGTTTTCCTTCCAAGACTATGACTCTCCCTGCTGTTCTTGTTGAAACTTTTGGGAGACAACCAGAAGTTGAATTCACATATTTGCATATAAATAAGTACAGTGGTACCTCGGTGTGTGAATGCTTCCCCCTACAAAATATTTGCTCTACGAAAAATATTTGGGCCAAAAAGGTGTCCCGGTGTCTGCATAAAACATCGCAGTAGGAAAGAGATAAACCCGGAAATGAACTTCTTCTTCTTTTGGTTTTGATTGGCGGCTGGCACCCGACTTAACAGGTGCACTACCACCACCTACCGGACTGGAGTGTGTAGATAGTAGATTAGAGGTCAACCGATTATCGGCTGAGCCGATTATCAGCACCTATATTTGGAATTTTGACATATATCGGTATCTGTGTGTTGTTTTTTTAATCCGATTGGCTTATATCAAGAAATCAAAACTGTTTTATTTTGGCTCAGCCGCCCCTCTCTCTTTCTGTCTCCTGCACTTCTGTCTCCAGCATTGTACCGCCCACAGCGCCATCTGATTGGTTAAACAGCCACAGTATGTGTAAGTGGCAGAGACACTGAAGCAGTCCAGCAGAAACTTTCCTCACACACACACATGGCGGAGATGTGTTTTGTCATGTGCAGAACCACACGACAAAACCCATGTCTTTGCACTTTGCTAAGAGCAAACACATCTGTCGAAGGTAAACACAGAAAACTCTCCCGAAATTGTAATAAACATCCCACTGCTCTATATCTCACAACCTCTTCTCACGGTGTGTAGCAGAATAACGTACAAGCGGAGTAAACATTAGCACCTCTGCTAAGCAAGTAGCACCTCCCGACATGTCTGTGAATTACTGGAAACAATGCTGTTATTAATATCGATGTGGAAACAGTCCGTGATTGAAGCCTGTGTATGTGATTTACAGACAGCCCGTAAGAAATTCAATTCAGTCTGCTTAGATGAAGGCTGACTAGTTTTTAGCATAACATTAGCTCGCCGGTCTTGCTGTCAGCAGACTATGTATTATCAATGGGGAGAATGTATGCCACGTGGAGAATAGTGTGTGTTTGTGTGAAACTCACATGAAAAACTCTACAGCTCACGACTACTACAATAACTCGTGAGTCTAGGATCCATGCACTTCTGGAGCTATTTATTTTTAATAAATAGCTCCAGAAGGCTCGCGGCCATCTGCCTCTACCGGTTGGGGTTAGTGGACAGATGAGAGACAAAAGAAAAGAGTAGCGATAGAACAACATCGGCTCCAAATATTGGTTATCAGCCTCCTTAGCTACTAGTAATCGGTATCGGTCCTGAAAAACCCAAATCGGTTGATCACTACAGCAGGTCAGCAGCCAGAAGTGAACTATTGCCCACCCAGAAGTGATGTAAACAGTCAACACAATAACGTGTGATACTCCGAATGCTATCTGCTAGTAGCTCGATGTCCCTGCTACAAAGCTGCTCCTTAACAGTGCTGTGGCCTGGGTGACACCATCTGTTGTTTACAAACACCGCCAGTGCCCAACCTTTTCCTCTTACCGCTGTCTGCCATTGTCCGGTCCGCACAGATGAAGCCAGAGACCAGCAAGAAGAAATTATAAATCATTTTTAGAACTAATTTTATGCATTCTTTTTCATATAATTAACATAACTTCCTTTTCATATAATAATAATGAATAAATGTGCGCAAACGGGTGTGTAATGTATACTTTTTATGGGAGTTGATTATATTTACATATATTAATATCAGGAACGCCCGCCCCGCTGTAAAAGATTATCGCTGTACGAGCGTCACACCGGAACGGATTAATTTTGTGCAGTGAGGTACCACTGTACGTGATTTTAGCTACATGTGTTTCACTTGTAGCAGATGGTGAATGTGTCATACAGTCCGTAAGGACACTGTCCACCCCGTGTCCACCTCTTGAACTAAACCAACATGAGACATGGCACTCTGACATCCCCTGTCACATCTCAACTCTGGAATTACAGTGTCAGTGTGTGTCTGTGTCTTGCGTGTTACTATTCAGGGTTTACACTAGGCCAGAGGAGGATTTGGAATTGTGTGCGCACCACTCAGACAAGCACAGGACACCACTCCACTCTGAACATAAAACCACACAAACACACACAACACATACTGCTCTCTGTATGGTGCCAAACTCCTGCTGGAAGGGGTTGCCTTTTTGACTGTCTGACAGCTTCTACTTGCTAGTGGCAAAACAAGTCATCTCAGATCCCTGGTAACCTGCAATATGGTTAACAATAGCCACCTAACACCCATTTCCACCAAGGCAGTATTTCTATTCAGAAATGCAAGACAATCGGTATTTAAAAGAAACTGTTTCACACAGTGTTGAAAGCATGTAAGATCTTATGTAAGTACTCCTTACTAGAACTTTACTCCTCAGCGACTTTAGAAATCCAATACAAAATCTCAACAGTTAAACTGCACTTACCACTCCGTGACAGTAATCACAGTAAGTTAACTGTAATGGAGGTATTTGCTCATGACTCTTTGATCCAAGATGCTGTTTAATAAGTACAGAGGCCCTAGAATCCCATTATATTTTTATCTTGTGCACTGATGTTAATTATCCTGTGCATGGAAGATAATTATCTTGTGCAAATAAGTTCACATAATCAAATGAAGTTATCTAGGCTAACTGAACTACTCGAGGGAATATACACTGAAATGAACTGTGCTTGAGTTCGACTGCATTTTGTCAAGGTGTTTGAAAATTTTCATTCTCACCTGTAAGTAACTTCTCTCTCTAGAGAGGACAAACCACAGCTTGAAACTGAAGCCAATAGACAAGGATCTTAAACTGTAGATGATCAAAAGCCTGTCTGTGACATTAATACTTGATGAATTTTACTGTTTTATCTGTCAGTATTTTAGTGTTAGCACATTTATGACTTTTTATTCTCATGTGGCTGCACTTACCTGTCCAAATATGGTCACATTTGGCTCTGGAAAGCCATGAAGGCAGTCGGCAAATGGCAACGCAAGGCAAGTTTATGTTATGTACAGGACAATTCAAAGTGCTTTACATAAAACATAAAAGCATTACAGTAGAACATTTAAAACTAGAAAGCACCCGGAGAGTGCAGACCTCTGCCTAGGCAGCTCATTTCACCATATTACAGTACATTATTAGGGTTTGTGTCCACAGGGAAGGTTTTAGCGGTTTAGGAAGGTTTAGGTTTTAGAAGGTCCACGTGTTGAAATACTACTATATTTAGCTACTAAATAGTGGTGTAAGATGTTTTCAGGTGAGTACTGGGTAGATTAAAATTAAAATTTGCAGTTGACTTGTCAAGATGAAGCCTATGTACAGATTTGGTCTGATGATTTTGGACATGCACGGAAAAAGTGCCTGCATAAGTGAGATGAGTGAGTGTGTGTGTGTGTGTGGGGGGGGGGGGCTCTGCGACAAAAAGCTCTGTGACAAAAAGCACAGAACACTGCACTAATCACATAAAAATGTATTCATATTGCACATCAAATTATACAGGAGAAATTCTGCAACAAGCATGTAAAAGTCATATTTGCATGCACGAAACATAATTCCAACATCAAATATCAAAATCCTAAATAAAATAAGCCTAAAAAGAGCCTATAACCTTTTCACCCAATAATTTAGAAATATCACATTGAAGATACCTGTCATTGAATGCCTGCTTAATTGGAGTTCCATGAGTTCAGTCTTGAGAAAGTTTTGTCTTGCTATTTTTGTCTCTCAATAAAGGCTGAACACTACACCTTACCTGAATTGTTCAGATACGAGCAGTGGCAGCATGTTGCAGCATGTTGCAGAAACAGTTTAGCAGTGAAGACCGAAAGGAATACAAAAGGCTCTTTGTCTGGTCCCTTGTGATTTACCTGAGCATTGTTCTTTGCGGTATTTTGACAGGTGTTAAAATGAAGCAAGACATAGCTAATGGATCAGAGGTGTTGTGTCTCCTCTGATTTGGTGGATGCATGCTGACACATCTTTAAAAAAAGCCTCAAAATGGTTACTTCTGAAAAGTAATCAGTTCCTCTTTGCCTGTTTAAACTGGTAGATTACCTCACTGTCCACTGTGCTGTGGTGTCTAAATGGGAGAGGAACAGGACACAAACCGTCATTATTGAAACTGTAGGGGAATTTATCCATGTTTGGATCACTGAATTTACATTTGAATCAAGGATTAACTTGATAAAGGACACCAGATATACCATGTGTCGTACCTCTCCAATGTCAGTACACGACTGATTAAAAAAAAAAAAACATTACTTTTTCTTTTTTTTTTCAATTCAATTCATTTCAATCTTTATTTGTATAGCGCCAATCATAATCAGCGATTATCTCTAGGCGCTTCACAATTCGAGGCCGAAACCTCATGACTATACAGAGTAAACCCAACAGAACCACCGA
>JAQQAE010018430.1:0-11198 GCA_029823295.1 Pseudamia nigra
ACATGAAGGTAGTTGGTGTGAGAGAAGAAGATGCAGAGGATAGGGTGAGATGGAGACAGATGATTCGCTGTGGTGACCCCTGAAGGGAACAGCCGAAAGGAAAAGAAGAAGAAGAAATGAAAAATACAGATATAAAGAACTTGTACATAAATCATTTTTTCTCAATATTTCTATTTGCTTTTTTGAATCACAAATGAAATCCGCCCATGCTGTAATACAGGTAAGTGGAGTCATTTACAGGTAAAGTGTATAATCTCACCCCCACATCTCAGCCTGTTTTGTCCTACATATGGTAATTTCTGGCTGCAAAAAGCTGACATGGTCACTGTCAAGACATGAAATATGGTAAGAGGGGACTGAAGCAAAGCAAAACCTCTTCCCAGTAGGTTATTTTAGAGCAGCAAATAGGAAAGAGAGAGATTAAACAAAAAAAAGAGAAAACTGTTTCTGCTTTCAGTCTGTATTAGTGTTAAAGTAGCTCTGTTGTGGACACATCTACTGCAAAGGAATGATACACCAACCTTCAGTTCTTGGTAATCTAATTTCTCTGACTACTTGTATCAAAACAGTAGCTCAAAAACAGCTGGTGACGTCATGGTTACTCTATTCACTTATGTTCTCCCAGTATGATTGCATGGAGTGTTACTCAGAAACTGGGGGAGGGAGCAGGGTACAAAATCTCTACCGCTGACGATATAGTGGTGGTTTGTCCAAACATTAATCATCTAACTCCAATTAAACGTTACTCAATAATAATCAAATGGTCACTGCAGCACCAGTGTTTGTAGTGTACGCAGGCAAAAGAAGTCCATTGTCCAAACCAAAGTTCTCCGTTTTTGTGGTTTATTTAATCCAAACTCAAGCAAGCAAACAAAGAACAAAGAATCTCAGTTCCTGCTGTCTCTCTTGTGCTGGTAAAAAACTGTAGGCCCACCCCGGTGCATTCTGGTCCTATACCTGCTGATCTATAACTTTGGGTGCCCACAGAATTACCCAAACTCGGAAATGAAACAAAAATAAACAAATTAAGCAATACAAAACAACAACAACAAAAACAAGCAAAATGTGTATCACATAAATAAAATATCTCCCAACAAATATAAAAAAAATCAAGTTAAACAAAGAGCAAAAGAAAATTTATCAAAATAGATCAAACATGTACAATAAACAAACAAATAAATAATACAACAAAAAAACATAACACAAAACAAAAATAATAGGACAAATAGCTCCCACAGGTGATATCTTTACAATTTCAAAGAAGACATTTTAGTTTCAGCGTCAGTGAGGTACAAAGTTGTCTCTCTGTTCTCTTTGTTCTTATGCTCAATTCCAACCCATGAGAGCATTTATAGGCTCGCGTCCCTATTGACAGCTTTTCATCCCAACATATTTTCAAAGGAACCACAAAACATGGGTGGTTTTCCTACTGTGAGTCAGACCATGGTCTTATTTTCATCTAGGAATTTAAGCATTAAGTTAAGTTATAAAGCAACTTTCTTAGGGTTACTCAAAAGAGATTGGAAATGCAAAAAACTCAGAGCATGAAAAGGATGGAGCAGGAGAAAATCCACCTGGAAGACAATCCTCTGCACCAATTCCGCCGCCATAACCACCATAACTGCTCCAGCTTACTCTTAGTACAAGTTTGCAGCCCGTTAAACCACACTATAATGTTGCATTGCTTCCATCGCCACCAGAGGGCATTGAACTGTGAAACAAACGTTGCACACAGACAGTGCAATTCATGTTGTGTTCAAACATTTGTGCATTTTACATCCACATAGTACGGTAATGAGTATCAGATTGCACTGGAAAGCTGCACAGTACCCGAGCTTTTTCATTTTAGGAGTACACAGGTGATAATAATAATAATAATCATAATAATGAGAGATTTGCTCTGTCTAAGTGTCCCAGAGTGTACAAACAAAACACTCAAATTGATGCACTGATATGGCATGCACCCACTGTGAATTAAACAGCTCTACCTTTGCATTTTCTGCTGTAATGGGTGAAAATGCCTTTTGTGAAACAAGCCTGTTGGGATTGAAATAAATATTACATGTGCTGGAAAGCAAGCCATCTTGCATGCAAGTTAATCAAAAAAAGTTCATTTTTGTAATTGTTTACCATAAGACTTACTGGTTGCTATGTGCTCAATTGTACTGGTTCTTAATAAAGGTCGACATACATTGAAATCTCTTCATGATTTTTAGTCTCTGTCATGGTTACAGTACTGTATTTTAACCGTACATCTCTTATTGGGCC
The DNA here is from genome assembly GCA_029823295.1 of Pseudamia nigra. Lineage (NCBI taxonomy): Eukaryota > Metazoa > Chordata > Actinopteri > Kurtiformes > Apogonidae > Pseudamia > Pseudamia nigra. The sequence continues at coordinate 2,269 of JAQQAE010018430.1, forward strand.
ACAGGACACGTTCACTGTAGCCCTGCAGGAGTCCAGGGGTCGCAATGGCATTAACAGCCATTCAAGGGCTTTTCAGATTCTGAAGGTTTTTTTGTTCACTCAAAATCCCTGGGACTTTCAGCGAGCATAAAGAAAGTGCTGGCCTCAGCACAGTGGCTTCATGGGCGAGGCCACGAGGACATACACACACCGGAACACACGTGCATGTGCACATAGGAACACACACACATGCTTAACAGTACAGAACGTTTTTATCACACACATACACAAAGACACCGATTAAATGCTAAAATGATTATTATTTTTTAATTTTTGATTAAAATTCTCTTGTTTAGAGTCTGGTGATTTTAGACATAATTGTTGAAGTCCAGCTACAGTTGAGCTTTTTACTGGCTAGAGACGTATTTTTTTGTCATTCAGACTTGGGTTGAGTTTGTTTGTACATGAACAGCAGCGGTAGAAGGAAAGTTTATAAGAGGGTAAAATCCTGCAAATTTCCTCTCATGTGCCACAATCCAGTGCAAACACAGTCTTCTTTTTAAATGGTAGCTTCTTTGTAAATTAATTTTTTTTTAAAAGCAAGTATCAAGAATATTACTGTGCAAAGGGTTTCTGGTTCCCAAATGTAACTGGAATTGTCAAAGAAGAGTGATAGGCAAACAGGTATGGTACAAAAAGTTTATTCAGTAACAGCTCTGTAAACATCTGAGGTAAATTCACATTTACATCAACATGTTTTTTAACAAAGTGTCAAGACGCAAGGTACTTCTCTTCAAAGACAGTCATTGTACAACAGAAGTAAAAGCAGGGGTGGTTCTTCATTTCTAACACATGGGAGTCTGGGTCCCTGCTTTTTGGAGCGCCATGAAAATCCCATCAGTCTGATACACAATGTCTGTTTTCCATCAGGGGGGATTTTTGATGCAAGGCACATCTGTGGTGAGAAACTTGAAGTAGCCAAAACACTCTAAATCCATTTTAAGGACAGAAAAAGAACAGTCACTTTAGATTCAGGGTCCATTTCAAGTCCAATTTCAGTTGCATCTCTTCCATAAATAAACAAAAATATGTTAATATCCATCCCCCTAGGACACCCTTTGTTATTTTCTATTTATAGCATCTTGTGGTCTAACTATCTAACTGTGCAAATCTTTATCTACATACCAAATATACTAAGAACAACGTGGAAGTACAAGGTTATGAAGAACATTTCAGCAAAAAAAAGGAGTCAAAATATAAGCCTTGTATCAACAATCTTAAAGAGACAAAGCTAAACATAATGTCTTTGGCTTTTTCAGGTGAAAAATATTTTTGTCAGATTTATTCAAATAAAAAAATAAATAAAAGTCACAGAGCTGATTTTATTGTTGCTGTCAGAATTGTTGGGGTTGATTTACAAAGTGCTCTAAATGTTTTCCTCTTGTAATCTCATTGGCAAATCTTGCAAACGTCTTTGGTTTGCAACTGTGTTTGGTTAAATCAGTCACATCATTAAATACATGTAAACATTTGACACAGTCAGCAAGCAGTGGTGACTCAGTTCTTCTCTAGAAAACTAAAAACCCGAAGTGCTCTTTGGTTATTTTCACTTGAATCAGTTCATGTTTCTCTTTGGCTCACGGTAACTGTATTCAGGACAAGTTGGAACTCAAACTGGGTAAATGACAGGTTGTAATTTGAGATGGTAAAAGTACACACTTCTGTACTCATGTAGAAGACAACGTACAAAGTGCAGCTTTAACTTCTTTACTCCCTCTGAAAGGCATTTGTACCTGAATGCTGTCATGTCATATTAATAGAATTCAAAGGCCATTAATTAAGATCAAAACAGTATATTGCAATATATATAAAACTAATTCCAGTATATTTATGATATTTTTATCATTTGTGGAGTGTGAGATGCACCAAGGGATCCTCGTTTCTGTGTCTTTTCTACCATAGTGCTGCCATCTCTCAAAGTGCAAACTGGTATAATCAGTGAGTGTGCAGCAGCTATAAAATAAAGCCAGGAATCTAAGTTTTATCAATTAACGTTTATAAAGTGATGATTAATTTACATTGTTAATGTTACACTTACTTGGGTTTTTTTCTGCACATCAGTCTTCATTTAATTTCAGTCACAACAGTTTAAGACTCATAATGATCCTATTAGTGAAGAATCTGATGCTGAAGCTTGTTCCCGTAGGTCTCAGTGTAAGAAGGCGTCATCCATTTAACTGGAAATTGATCTTGATATTGGGAAGGTATGAAATTCTGTGTATTATTTATATTTTCTGTGCATTATTTATTGTTATTAAATTTCAGTTTAAAACACTACAGAGATTTTTTTTCAGCTCTGTGTTAAAGGGGCTGTTTCAGTGCTTTAAATGCAAAAATATCCTGCTGACCGCACCCTTTTTCCTATCTGTGCCATGGATGCCACCACCGAAAATCCCTGGCTCATGATCCTAAGATGTCACGGTGGTTTTTACCTTTCTACTGATCCTGGAGGACCAACCGGGTGAATTTTTTAGGTCCGGTTATCTAAACATTTTTGAGCCCTCAGACCTGTTTGACAGCAAGAAAAGGCATAATATGTCTCCTGTAAAGCTAAAGTTACAAGCCTTTTGGAAATTGTGAGGTGAACAAACTAGATATTTTCAAATGTATGGAGTAAAAGTAAGTGATAAGTCTGAAACTAGTTTAAATTGATCCTGAAAACTCTACTTAAGTACAGTGTTTGTACTTTGTTACTTCTCATCTCTGGTCTTGATGACTGAAGCTGATATGACTTTTCGTATGCAGCCAAATGTATGATCAGAGTTATTGCATAATGTGAAAATAATAATCAAGTGCACTTTAACCCTTTAGGACCTAGTCGGAAGATTTTTTTTTTGCCATATTTGACTCTCATAATTTGGCTTTTCAAACATTTTCTAGTACTTAGCATCATAAAGGTGACAAATTGAAGTGCCAGTTTTGCTTTCGCAACAGCACATTTGCAGGCATTTTGGCAGTCATCTAGGTCTTTGAGGGTTAAACTCACAAGTTAAGCTCCAAACTGTCATGAACACTGGCACACAGTAACAATTAATTCTGCAGTATGTGATTATTTTCAAATAATCAAGGCACTGTAATAAACCCTGTCATGCTGCACGACCACTGTCTAACACCTGGGTTACTGTAACAATCGCATTTTTTTTTACCTGATGCTAAATGTTCAAGACTACAAAAACAACCACTTGTAAACTGTGGCTAAAAGCTCTGGTTGAGGAAAGATTCATTTGAATACTATTTACTCAAATGGAAGCCTTTTGAAAAACTTTGATTTCATGCTGCATTATAAAAATGCATTTTTCAAGTATATTACGTACCTATAAGAAACCCGATTTAAGTCCAGAGAGAAACACAAACATGTACAAAACTCTTAACACCTTTCACCCCAAACCACTCTCCCTTGTTGTTTTCTGTTCCTGTTTGTTGGATGAAACATTCAAATAATCTCATTCAATAAATAAATAAAAAAGAGCTGATGGGAAGTTGATATAAGGCAACACAACAAAACTCACATGAGCCATTTTCTGTATTTTCTTTTTTAAACTTTTTTGGCAGGAATAAAAAAGAAGGGAAAATAAAACATTACTGGGTCATTCCATATAAAAACAAAGAGTCTGAAAAAAGTCCCCCACAAACTTGTCTGATTCAGCTGAAATTTTCATCACGGTATCTACAACCTGTTTAATGAAGCCACAAAAAAATGTTATTTGATCAGGCGAACGCTTTTTGAGTTATACATTTTTGAAATAGACAGGTAGGTTGAAATTTGCGGCTCCAAATTCGTCATTTTTGAGCTTCATAACTATGTATGTGAAAGTGTAGGAAAATTTTAGGGTTAAAAAAACACATACCAGCTCTGTTGAAAGCACTAATCATAATACTGCCATGTGCATTTGAGGTTTCACAACATCAAGTCAAACTTTGAAAAAATGTAATTGTGATTTCAGCCAAATTCAGCCACTTATATTTTTGGAAATGTCTAAGTTTGATAAACAGAGCTATGATCAGTTTAATGCGTAGGATACAGAGAAATAAAAATAAGCATCATCACCCTCTATTATTTGATTTGTTTTATAATTACAGGAAGAGGAAAACTTGAAATTTGAAACTTAATTTTGGGCAATCTTTGACCACTCATAACACTTTGTGGGATAGCTTATTGGTCGATGAAAACTAGGCCATTTGGAAGATCAAACTTTAAACCATTAATCCTTGTGTGTCAAAAAAATTACAAAATTATTTGGTTATCATACTCTGGGGTGTTTCCAGGTACTATGAAAGGGAAAGCAACATGAAGCTAACATTTTGTAATTCAATATTTTAAATTCACTTTAAATCTAAGCAAATTTGAAATACTGATTGCCAAAGTTATTAGATAATCAGCTAAATTTGTCATTATTTTTATACAGAAGAATTCATGGTTTAAAGTTTATTTTAGGCTCAAAATGTAGATAAAGACGAGTTCTTTAAAATGACCTAGATTTTATCGCCCAATAAGCTATCCCACAAGATGTTATGAGTGGTCAAAGATTGGCCAGAATTAAGTTTTTCAAGTTTTCATCTTCCTGAAATTATAAAACAAATCATTAATGCAGGGCAATCATGCTTATTTTTTTATTTCTCTGTATGCTAGGCATTAAACTGATCATACAGTAGCTCTGTTTATCAAACTTACATATTTCCAAAGATATAGATGCCTGAAGTTGGCTGGTGAGAAAATCACAGTTTCAACCCTGAAATTGTATGTTCATCTACTTAGATCATAATCAAAATTATGAGGCTCAAAAATGACAGAAAAAAATGACACATATTTGAAGTCCCACATTTCAATCTACCCATCTACTTCAAAAATGTATACTGTAACTCGAAATGTTTTCACCCAATCAAAGAAAAATTTGGTATGAATTAATTAAATATGTTGTAGAAACTGTGATAAAAATTTCAGCTTCTTGAACTCATGTGGCATGACCCTACTGTGTACGACCTAAACGAAGGTTATCTTTTATTTTAGTCATGTATTGCTTTCTCTTTTGTCAAAAAAAATCTAAGCACTATGGATTATTCTACAGCTATTCTAGAAAAAAATACTATGAATAACTTAGAGTCCTCCTTTACAGAACAGCTAGGGGGAACTCAACAGTTTGGTAACACACTGCAAACACAAGCACCAGAAAATAATGTACTGATTATTATGGTCTGTCCAAGCTGCAGCAAGTTCAGTCTATGATTTAGCCTTTGCTTTGTCCAACTTCAGCTTTCCTAACATTGGATTTTTGTATAAAGTGACCTGTGGAACCAATGCCAAGATAAGCTAAATGATGAAAAATACTGTAAAAATTGCAGCTTGACCAGAAAGTAACTTTTAAAATGGAAGCTGTTCTATATAACATCCTGCGCAGCCTATTCATACTACTATCCGTGATATTATTTACATATTTATATACTTTATATAGTTGACCCTGATATAACTGCAGAAGTGTCTTTGTGTAAACACTGAAACAAGAGTAAAGTACCTTTAAAAACACACATGCAGCCTGTGAAGCCTAAGGACTATGTCTCAGGGTGGGACTGCCTTATTGCTTTCGTTTCCTCCGCTCTAAAGTCAGTGCATCCCTCTCGTCATTGAAACAACAGGCTGCGTGATGAGAGTAATACACACAGACAGACACTGAACAGACGCACAGCTCCATCATCACGAGAAAAAGAAAAAAAGAAAGAAACAAAAGTGCAAACCTCTCCTCTTGTGTCTTCCGGCAAAAGACAAAAAAAAGAAACAAAAGATAAAATATTTCTGCCTCTAAGCTCCAAAACTTATTAGTTAGTCCAGTCATCATTGTCATCATCACCATCACAATTACTTTTTCTTAGTTATATCTGTGCTACCTGTAAATGTGTGTGCATTTGTGTGTGTGTGTGTGTGTGTGTGTGGTGGGGGGGGTGTGTGTGTGCATGTGTATGTAAAATGTATATGTTTTCAGAAATTTCACGGCATAGCCAGTGATCTGAGCAGTGACACACCATCTGCAGGCCATGCTGAAGAAACTGCATCCAAGATATTTTGTCTAATTAGTGTTCGAATATTCTGTTTATGCGGCCATAACCAATGTTAACACTGAGTGATAGGTGGGATTTTTTGATATGCCATGTGTGATCCAAAAATGCCTGAAATGTAATGCAGATTATTGGGGATTAATGCTCAATTTGTAAAATAACAGGATGTATTTATATCTCTGCTCAGAATGCATAGGCCACTCAGTACCTAACAGGTCCTAATTAGCAATGTAGCACACGTAGCTAACAAGAACCTGCTGATAGTCCTCATATTATGCAAGTAATGCTCTTTTTACGTAGTAATTTTTAAAATGTGTCGATGCATCAAAAGATTTGTCTGTCTCTGAGTGCCATTTAGATCTAATATTTTTCTCTAAGTTATTGTTAGGACAATGGGTATGTAAAATGTTTTGTTTTTACCAGGGCAGACATTTGGATCCATTAGCTGTTGCTTTCAAAAGTTGTTAAATCATGGTAAATTCTCCACAGTGGTTCCAGATGTGTTGCTCATACAGTATTAAGCTGATATCATGGTAACAACACTGATTAATGGCATCGTGCTCTTTTGCTGTGTAGAGCATGATGCCATTAGTGTAACCTGGTCAAATCCTGCTTCTATTTTACAATGTTGGGAATAAAATAAGCCACAGACTTCAGGTGAATCCATGAAGTATACTGTTACTCAACTGCGTGTGTTTAGATAACATTGAAAATGTCTCCTCGTAAACAGTATTTATGGGTGTGTGTGTGTGTGTGTGTTTTAGCTACACTGCCAGGTCATCGGGGCGAGCTCGGATACCACCACTCTTGCTGGTTCGACTTGGCTTCCTGATGTCCGTTTCTGCGACAGCAGGAGGCTGATGCATCTCTGCTTTGGTCACCACCATGAAGTCGTTGTGTGGAGCCGGGCTCGGTGCTGTGCTGCTGTCCTCATCCTCTGTTTCCTCTTGAGGTGCGATGGAGTGAAGAGGGGTGTTGCGAGGGAGTGTAGGAAACGAGGAGAGCTGGTCCTCGTGGAGAGATGGTGGGGTGGTCTCTTCCTGTGCGGAGGAGGAAGCTGAAGTGGGAGGAGAGGGGAGAGGAAGAGGATAAGAAGAGCAGAGTTTTTTTCCCTCCAGAGCTTGGAACTCCAGCGCCATGTTGTTCCAGTTCTGCTCCATTGCTTCCAGATGACCGTGGCTCCCAACTTTCTCACCGCTTCCACATAGAGAACCAGGAACGGCCTCTAACAGGAAATCATCCGAGTGGAATGCTGCATGTTCAAACTTGATGGCAGCAGGTACAGAGGCCATGTTTGGATATATAGAAACCACAGTCGCGGAAGCCTCATTGGGAGTGTAGGCTCCTTCTTCACTTGCAGCTCCACTCAGTATGCTCACAGTGGGATACACTGGCAAACAGTCCAGCACTGATGGAGATGTCTGCTCAGGAATCGTTGCTGCATCTCCACGCTCCTCAGCACCCAGTACTAGCGACTCACTGTCGGGTACAAACTCATTGGTAACTCCCTGCTTGACTTTTTTCCAGCCCAGGTGATAGATCTCCAGTAAGTTGAGGAGCAGCGAGACACACGCAACCACCAACATGAAGATGATGAATATGGTCTTTTCAGTGGGTCTGGTACAAAAGATTGACAAAAATAGTATTAATTCACAGCTAAAAGGAAGTGATGTTCAAGTATTGGATTGGATGGAATGTAAGTTACTAACTTCTTAATCAAATGAACAGGTTTTAAAGGTTCAATGTGTAATATTTAGTGACATATACTGGCAATGTTATAGATTACAACCAACTGAATCCCACTCATCTCACTCTCCCCTAGTAGCCAATTAAAAGAGGAAGGCCTTCAAGTTCATACAGTACATATTGGGTTAACACTCAATGCCGTGTTCCATCAAACAGAAACTGACCGATGATAAACTAACTTAAGCATGATTGTGAATATTATACAGACAAAATCTTACACATAGAACCACTGAGTTAAGTAAATACAATCAAGAGCAAAATCAATGCAAGATTAAATCCTACTTTCTGACCTGGAAATGAAACAGTCCACTGTGTTGGGGCAGGGCCAGCGAGCACATTTGTAGAGCGGCTTCAGATGGAAGCCATAGAGGAAGTACTGTCCCAGGATGAAGCCCACCTCAAACAGAGTCTTGAAGATGATGTTGAAGATGTAGGTCCTTAATAATGCTCCACGGATCCGGATCTTCCCGTGTTCATCCCTGATAGGGGGCTTTTCTTTCTTCCCGCCTCCGTCTCCAACACCGTTGTGATAAAGAGGGTCGTGGTCCTCTTGGTGTCTCCCTGCTTTTCGGAGCTCCTCTTCCCGCTCCCTCCTCTTTTCCTCCATACGAACAATATGCAACACGTGACCCAGGTAGATGAGGGTTGGCGTGGAGACAAAGATAATCTGCAGCACCCAGAAACGGATGTGGGAGATGGGGAAGGCCTTATCATAGCAAACGTTCTCGCAACCAGGCTGTTGCGTGTTACAGGTGAAGTCAGACTGTTCGTCACCCCAGACTTCTTCAGCTGCTGCTCCCAGCACCAGGATGCGGAAGATGAAGAGGACAGTCAACCAAACCTGGAGAGGAAGAAGGATATGATTAAAAGAAGTTCACTGAGGTTCAGGCTCTTTAGCTGGATTAATGTGTTGTATTACACTGTTGGAAGATTTCAGATTGGTGGGGGGTGTTTAATATGTGATTCACAGGTGTAGTTATCTAATGCTAGTACCTATTGTTGTATGATACACGTAAAACACGGGCGACACGGTGGTGCAGTGGGTAGCACTCGTGCCTCACAGCTAGAAGGTCCTGGGTTCAATCCCAACACCGGGT
>JAQQAE010018431.1:0-11198 GCA_029823295.1 Pseudamia nigra
GTCCAAAACAAACAGACTAAAGAACAGTTTTTATCCCAGAGCTGTCATTGCCCTAAATGCCGCAAAATACAACTAACTCAGGAAAATATGTCACCTTATGCATGATTCTGCCTATATATACACAACTGTCTGTTATTCATATCCCGAGTGCAATATTCTTTTTTTTTTTTTTTTCTGTCATACCCCCTAGTGCAATATTTCTCCACACATTCAAGTGCAATACTACTGCAACTCCCTTTTCTGTAAATAATACATCCCTGCTATTTCTCCCAACTATATTTTTATATATACATATAGATATTTATATTCAGGCATACACATGTACACATTACTACCTCTATGTTCTTTTCTATTTTATACTTGGCTGTTTTTGCACTTTTGCACTGTTGCGAGGGTTACCTCTTTTAAATTTCGTTTTGCTTTCCTGGTGCAATGACAGTAAAAGGAATTCTGATTCTGATTCTGACAAAAGATAAAAATGACATAAAAGATGCACAAAAATACTGAAAAATGTACTGCTCCTCTCCTGTGTACTGAAAAAAATACTGAAAAAATGGTTTTTTTTTTGTTAATTTATTTTGATAAATTTGGCAAATCAAAAATAAAAGTACAAAATCTGAGTGCTTGCTATTACAGAGGTAAAAAAAAACCCAGTCACAACAAAGCATGATCATTAAATGTGACAAAATAAAACCTAGACATGTCAAGATACAGCTAATTATCAGCTTACTGCCAAGCTTTAATTCATAATCAACCACATATTAGGATAAAGTGGACAATAATGTGGTCTCAAACCTCACAATAACAGCAGCAGAAACCTTAAACTATTACAAGATGAAATTGCAGTGAATTTACTGACTGGCATTTGCTGGATTAACTTAAATTGAGGTTTATGAATTAAAGACAAGCTGTGTAAATTGTAATCCTCAGTTCTCCTTATAACTTGGGCCTGAAATCCATTTTCATCTTATTTAAATTGGTAATTTGTGAAGGCGGCTCTTGAACATATCTGAGTGAAACTGGAGGAGGCTACAAATAAAATGGAGCCGAGATGGTACCAAAAGGAATAGCTCATTTATTAACAGATAAATGCACTAATTCACAACAACACTAACATCATTGCTGCAGTGTATGTTAATGCAGAGAGATGCTCAGGTGCACACGTCAACACACAATGAGCCAAAATACCCCAGAATCCAGACTTAGATCCAAAATCAACTCTGTATTCATTGAACATCCACTTCATATGATTCTGATCCAAAATAAAATACTTCATGTTTCTCATAATAAATAGAGAGGCTCTGAGCGCTTTAGTTACAAAATCACCACCTCCACCTACACATCTGCAATGCTTCAAAAATCAACTTCTCAGACCTAATTCACTTCCATATCCATAATCGTATACAGTAACATTCAGGTGGAATATATTGAGACTAAGAATGGCACAGGAAAATATCATTGTAATCAGAATACAAGTTCATGTGAAGAAATACATTTTCAAGGTGACTAATGAAAATGTTTTCTACCTCCTTGGTAGGAATTTTAACATTAGATGATTCCTTGGTTTGGTGTCCTTAGAGGGAGCGATTGTTAAAATATGCCAAAAAAAATTGTTGGAATAAACTCAAATGATTAAGTTATGGCAAACGCCCTTCTAGCACACCTTCAGCATCCTCTCCACAGAGTGTTGACCTCTGTCTTCAGGAAGGGGCACACTTTACACAGGAATCAAACGGATTTAAGAAGTATTGTTCACTTCATTGTTGGATTTTTAAACAAGTTCTAAGATGGTTCTTGTTTCTGGGTCTTATAACATTGTGCAATCCAAATGAAATATTCATTATTAATATTTACTATGTAATATTATTGAATGTTTTAGCTATCTTTGATTAGCGATGTTGTGCTTAAGCACTGCTGCAAATAAAATTGTCCCATCTAGATAATAAGAATAAAATGAATCTATCCATCCATCCATTTTTCTAGTCTAATCTGATCTAATCTCATCTGTCCATCGTTTTATCACTTAGAAAACTTAAACATATTCTAAGTCTAGTTTGTGGCTCCAGAGACTGGTTGTAGTCAGTCAGTATTTGATACTGGTTTATGGAACATCAATGAGCTCACTTCCTCAACTGTTTTATTTGGGTCAGGTGACGAAATTCTTAAGCCACAAAAATTCTGGCAAATGTCAGTAGTACCCCTCTGCCTCCATGGCCGTTCTGACCTGACTCTGCTTTGCAGTAAGTTTGGTGACCTTCAGCCTCTCCATTCAAGAGTAATCACACTAACAAGGTAAATGTCAATGCCACCTGCCTACCAACAGGATGAAGAAAATACACTTTCAGATAATACACTTTAAGACTAAAGGCTGAGAAGAAATGAACGAACAAAATTTTTAAGAAATCATAAGAAACAATAAAAGTTTAAGACACTTAAAAATATGAACAAAAATGAACAAAATAATGACAAAACCAAACAAAGGAATTAAAATATTTATCAATAAAACAAAAGAGCAACAACATACACAACAAGACTACTAGTGAGTGTGTAGATGACATGTAAATCTTGAATCCAAGCAGTCGACTGATTATGGCAACATTGCATGCAACAAGATAGTCAAGTGTTTGTAAACAACATAATAATTTCAGCTTAGTGTTTGTATGAATGACTAGGGAGGATCTCTACTTTTGTTACCAAAATACTATACATGCACTGCTTTGTGATGAGGTGGCTGTAAGAAAGTCGACTGGCTGCTGTGTGCCTGAGTTGTGGCTTATAGCCTTGCATTTCCCTGAGACGCAATCTTACAGAGACACCAAAAACATGCCAGCAAAAACTCCGATAGGCCTAAAACAACACTACAACTGTACAACAGTGATGTAGAGTCAAGTTCTGTTCAGTGACATAAGGAGCAGATCCATACATTCCATTGTCAGCATTTAGTCTGATACATCCACTGAACATGAATGGCCCTAGGTGGAGTTTTCAGAGGGATTTGGGGGCGGGGGGGTCCATCTTCCTCAATATTTATAAAAAATGTGCATTTACCCTTTGCAAAACAGATCCACAAACACCACTCTGAGGTCGAGCTAATTTAAAATGGAGAGGGCAAGTGGAGAACTGTCCTGAGGTATGAAGACAACTTTTCTGGAAGAATTCCACATTTGTGCTGCAAGGTAAAGAAAAGAGGGACCAGCTTGTTATAAGCACTCAGTTCAAAAGCCAGCATCTGTGATGGTATGGGGTGCATTAGTGCACATGGCATGGGTACCCTGCACATTAGTAAAGGTAACATTACTGCTGAACAATATCTGCAGGTTTTGAAGCAACATATGCTGCCAAGTATATGTTGTGTTTCTCAGCGATGGTTTTCTTAATTTCATACAGACACATACTAAACCAAATTGTTCATGTATTCAAACAGCATGACTCTATAGTCAGACTCGTGGTGCTAAACTACCATGATGCAGTCCTTACTTGTCACACATTGGAAATGTCTGGAGCATTATGAAACATAAATTACAACAAAGGAGACCCTTATTTTTATTTATTTATTTTGAACCAGAATTTAAAACAAAAGGGAAGAACAAAAAACTGGCAGAAATCAGACACTTTTTCGGACTACAAAGAATCTGATTTCTGCCAATGTTTTGTTCTTTACTTTTGTTTAAAATTCTGGTTTGAAATAAATAAATAAATGAAACTGTTGAGCAGCTGAAATCCTACATTCATCACAATGAAGAAAGCATTCCAATTTCAAAATTACAGTAATTGCTCCTCTCATTTCCCAAAGTGTTGATACGCACTATTGCAATCAAATTAAATATGAGCATGCAATTTTCTTCTTTCTTCAATGTCTTTCTTAGTTTTGGTGTTTAAAATATTGTCTTTGTGCTATTTTCAGTTAAATTTGAAGTCATTTTTCTCCAGTGGTGTATTTTACCCAGCAAGTAAAAGGTTTTTTTTTAGGAAATAGGGCCGTAGAAATAAAATTCATACTGTTAAATTTAATCTCACTATTAAAATAAATATATCAACATAGAGGCGGTTAGTGGATACATTACTATAGCAGCTGCTCAAATAGTGTCTGAGTGAGTCGAGTGAGAAGTTTTACCAAAGAAAACTGGGTAATTAAAATAGTAGGTTGACTGTGTATCTGCCATTTAAGATACTTGTAATATAAATCTTAATCACAAATATGTCACTCAGTTCGTTGTTGAGCCTTCAGACAAAACTAATTGCTGCATGTTCTGTGCCGTCAGACACTAATTACCTACAGTGTTTGAAATACAAATCAATTGCAGCTCCCTGTAGAGCACCTCCTGAGTAAGACGTACACAGAACATTCAGCTTTTTAAGTGAGACACCATTAAAATCTAAAAATAAGTTTTCATTATAACCTTTGCAAAAAGTGGCAAGGAGACGTGACAGATTTTTGGTTGTACTTTTCAAACTGTCGGAGCGGACAAACGGCACAAAACACTTCCCTTCACAAAGTCTGGTGTGAGTTCAGAGTACAACACAACCACCGGGCTGCATTTAAATCATCTTCTCCTGAGTGATCGCTGCTTTACTTCATTAACATTTAAAGCCCATATTGAACCAAAAGGACACATTTAACGCTGATGTACGAAGCATCAGTGAGCCGTAACATATTACATTTACATATTTTACAACATACATTTTAATTTCCATGCATGTGTCGAGATACAATGGAAGATGTTTTGTTGAAATGAATCGAGACAATCGGTGGCATCTTTGTTTTGTCATAATCATCCATCCACGAGAAATCAGCAGAAACGGAAGCTGATCTTTCTCTGCAACCTGTTTTCTTTATCATACAAAAGAATAATAATACACAAAACGAACTCCATGTCTTATTTCCCAAGATAGTTAGTGTGCTTGTCTTAGTTCCTCCAGCTCATTGTAATGTTTTGTGAGTCATGTAGAACCAAATAACAAACAAAATGAACAATTAAATTAAGAAAAATTAATAAAATAATCAACTAAATATGAAAAATAAGCAAAAGTGTTGCATCATATCAACAAAAATGAATTAAAAAAAATACCTGAAAAAATAATCAAAAAAATGAACAAGATATTATACAAAAGAGCAAAAGAATAATCAAGGAAAGATCAAATATTAACCAGCAATAAGCCAAATAGCCAAGAAAATTAACAAAATTAACAAATCATCAACATAATAAAAATAGCTTATTAAAAAATGAGAAAAAACTTACAAGTGAACCAACTTAACTAACAAGAAAATATGCAAAAAAAATTAACAAAAACAAACAAAAAATCAAGAAAAAAGCAAAAAAAATAACAGCAAATAAAAGAATGATAAAATACTTCGATAATCAGGAATATGTACCAAAAATACGCTATAAATGAACAAAGTAATCATATGACGATGATAATAAAGAAAACTGAAAAAAATCATTGAAATAATGAACAGACGTTAACATCCTAATTAAAAAATAACAAAAAATGAACAGAAAAATTAGTAGAATGTTTCACTAAAACATATAAAAATTACTAACATAATCAAGAAAATAAGTAAAATAATCCACAAAATAGACAAAAAATAAGGATAGAAGAAATATAATTAATACAATAACAAAAAATAAAACAAACAATACATAAATTTGGACAAAATTAAACAATGTTTCACATAATGAATGAACATCAAACATTCAAATCTTTCAAGACAATGATCAAAATAAACTGATGACTGTTTGATGTCGAGTGAAGAGAAACTGCAGATGCTTTTCATCAACCATCTTCTGTGTGGCTTTTACTTTGTTTTATATACACGTTGGACATCTGGACATTTCTTTTGAACAGATGACAGTAAATCTGACAGCTGCACATCTGCTTTTCAATCCAGAACTGACTGATAAAGCTCAGCCAGTTCATCTATTGTGTAAGCACACGCAATTAAAAGATTAATTTGTCTGAGAGACTTTACATTAATGTGTAATGATACTGTGATATTCATGAAACAGCAGCGTCTCTGACCTTGTCCTTTATTAAACGAGGAACCAGACGATCATTCAATTGTGACATAGTTCATACCAAACTAAAGTTGGATTAATGGAGTTATACTACAAAAACAGACAGGCATCTGAAGGATGTGGGAATGAATGCCTACTGAATGCAGATAAAACTGGAGTTATTGTAGGCCCAAGGAATTTAAAGAAAATAGTCCCTCGTGATGTCTTTAATGTAGACATTTCAGTGGAATCCAGTGCAGCCGTGAGGAACTTGGGCATGAATGTGGATCAGACTTATCCTTCAGTTCTCATATGAAACAAATGTCAAGAACAGCCTTCTTTCATCTCTGTAATGTAGATACAGTAAAACAAGGAATAGCCCGTCACAAATTGAAGCAAAAAACTAGTCCCTGCATTTGTTACTACTGGCAGGATGTCAAAGTAACTATAAAAACCTCCAGTTGATCCAAAATGCTGCAGCACAAGTTTTAACTGGAGTCAAAAAGACAGATCATATTTCTCCAGTACTCTCTTCTATTCATTGGCTACCTCCTCTTAACTTACAAAGCTCTAAACAATAAGGCTCCATCCTGTATCAAAGACCTTATTATTCCCTATAAACCAATCAGAACTCTTAGCTCTCAGAGTGCAGGTCTACTTGTGGTTCCTAGAATTTCTAAAACTACACTTGGAGGCAGAGGCTTTGGTTACCAAGCTCCTCTCCCGTGGAACTAACTCCCAATCTGGGTCTGGGATGCAGACATGGTCTGCACTTTTACAATTAGGCTTAAAACTTTCCTTTTTGACAAAGTGTACAGTGAGGGCTAGATCAAGTGACCCTTAACCCTCCCTTAGTTTTTGTGCATCGTCCTAGGCTGCTGGAGGACTGTGATGCACTGAGATTCTCTCTCTGCACTTATTTCCATGTCATCTATATTGTGCTACTAACTTTCTATCTTCACTGTAGTTCTGTGCTTTCTCCCCCTCTGTTCTCTCTCCCTCTATCCTTTATACATTATTGATATGTTATTGATGTGCGGTTGCTGGTTGTGGACTCTTCCATTGACTGTTGATACCGTCGAGTGTCTGTCTCGGTTGTTGCACTATCTCTATTTTTTCTTTTGTTTCACCTCTATCCACTAACCCCCCTCTGTCGAGGCAGATGTCCTCCTACCTAGAGCAGTTCTGCTGGAGGTCCTTCTCTTCTGTTAAAGTAAGTTTTTCCTCTCCTTTGTTGCCCTAGGCTTGCTCTCAGAGGTTCTATCGGGTTTGCTCTCTGTAAAGTCTTTGAGGCTTTGGCCTTACATTGTAAATCACCTAGAGATACTGTAATATTAGATTACAACTGGTACTATACAAATATGATTGAATTGAACTAATTTGAATTGATTATTAAAAATGGTTGAAAGAAAGCAGATTGATGGGACCAAAATGACCTCATGTCCACGTTGATATGTAATTGGAGGTTGTTTGTTTGAGCACAGATGTAATGTAAAAGAGGTGGCCACCAAATAGCAGAATGCTGTGTGATTTTTACAAGGACATTTTATGAATAGGAGTGGACATGAGAAAATGTCCACTCCTTGACCATGAAATGTTTTCATTCTTTCCCTATGGAAAGCTGCTATTAGTGCTTCCCCCACTGACCCCTCCCACACACAGCATTGTGGGTAATATCACAGAGCTTAAAATGTATTGTTTATCATTTGGACAGAAAAATGATCATATTAAGTCTCTTTCCAACCTTTTTTGCAGCTGTCAGTAGTTGTACAGATTATCACTGTGGTCTATGGGGAGAAAGCTTTTTGTGCCAGAGTGTGATACTGTACCGATGATTGGCCATTGGTAAAATCAGCTTCAAGTTGGGGTGTTCATCTGGTAAAATCAATGGAAAACAGAAACTACCTCCGTACTGTATGTGTCTGTGATTTTTCAAACTGATCATCTCTCAGTAGTAAAAAGAAAATTCCATCAAATGCTTTTTTACAAATTAAATTGTCCATATTACATGATGGTGTTTGTCTCACTGTAGCCTCAGCTGCTTATTAGCTTGTTTAAACATGTCAAACTGCAACAACATATTTCTTGCTGTGCATAATCATCTGTTTGAAAGTCTATCACTATAACAGTTCTACGTATCACATGTGTAGTCACTCATCTAAACAGTGCACAACTAATTTAATCTACATTCCCTGAGTTGTTTCTCCATAATTGTTATGTTTAAATAGTAAACTCTGGTCCAAACTCCCACAGCAGGAGATCATAAGGCACTAATTATGATAACTGTACCCCAACATTAGGCGAAGAAGAAAAGGGACTCATCGTGACACGCTGAGGGTTTATTTGCTTATTTCTTGGTTTAGTTGACAGGCACAATGTACATTAATTGACATTTCTGTGAATGTAACAGAGTTAGAGAGAGGGCTATTTTTCATCTGTAGTCCCCAGACAGATGTTCCTAGTCAACCTGAAAGTAAAATATTGTGTTAAAATACAAAGTCAATACAAAAAAGGAAAGCCTGGAATAAATTACGATGCCTAGGTATTTATATTCAGTTACTACCTGCAACCTCTCCCCTGATATAAAGGCAGCTGGTTCAATACTGGAACTGCTGGTTTCTGAAAAGAACATGCATACAGTTTTCAACACATTAAGCTGTAAACAGCACTGTTCTAACCATGCAGTGACATGAACCATAGATTATGTAAGTTTATCAGTAGCTTATGCAGTATTTCTGTCATGCACATAAATTACTGTGTCATCTGCATTCATTTGCAGATGGGTGTTGGGGCACACACTTGGAAGGTCATTTACATACATACTAAATAGTAGTGGACGCAGGATAGATCCTTGTGGGACTCCTGTGGACAACCTGAGAGTAGGTGACTCATAATTTTGTATTGTTTTGCTGCTGAGTTAATAAATATGACTCAGTCCATTTAAGTGCATCAGGAGAGAAATTGAAGGCAGATAGTTTTGAAATGAAGATTTTATGATGTACGATATGAAGAATGCAAAGCAGACAGATCGACAATATATTGCCAAGATCAGTTTACATCTAGGTATTTTTGACATATAGCAGAATTTTTACCCTCAATGTGCTTCTTGGTATTTTCAGCCAGAATCAGTACGTTGTACAGTAGTAAGCAGTAAGTCATTTTGAACAAAGCCCTACATTTCAGATTCATTTAGAGGGAGGGTAAAGTTACACTTTAATGGAAGGTTTGTAAAGGGCCAAAGTTCCACTAAGTGACACGGTGTGGTGGTTTACTATGAACTCTTTCTTTTCAGGCAAAAAATAGTTTGGGTTTACAGAAAGTATTCAGAGCAAAAGCCACAAATAACTAGGCCTAACAATCCTCTGTGTTAGTTCATTTACATTTTAATTTGCTATTGGGTTAACATTATTTCACTCATCTACTATTTCTGCCACTGGTTCTTCCTCTAAACACTCCACAAAGCATCCACAACAATCTGAATATCCTGCCACAACCTCACTCTGGCTGAAAACACAAACACTACACTCTCCACTGGTTCTGGTGACACCACTCTCTTCACTGGAGGACTCAGCTGGCAAACAACAACCCCACATTCATCATTTCTTGTCAGGTATAGCTTTTATCGCACAATTTTCTGTTGACAAAGATGCAGGAGTCATAAAGTAACATCAATTTGCCAAAGCCACTGAGGGACTGACGATTGCTCTGCAGCTTCTCTGACAGGCTATTTTAATTTCAAGCCAGTAGAATGAAATCTGTCTGAAAAGTCGAACAAAGTGTGTAAAATGTGTTGCTGTAAATTTGAAGAATTCAATGATACATTTGCTGTAATTCTCCTTTGGGTCGTTTGTGTTCACAGGTCAGGCTGTATTGTGCAAATAATGCCATGCACAACTAAACTCTTCTCTCATTGGTCAGAAATCTTTAGTCTTTCTGCATTTCTCTGGTTAATGTACCTCTGTTCACTAGATGAACAAAATATTCATGGAATCAAGCTAAGTTTTGGTCCAGAGTCAAAGCTGAAGAAACCAAATGATTATTTATGGTTTTAATTTAATGGTAAATTGGGCAACAAAACAAAAACAATGTGAAAGTGCATTAAAGATGCAAAGAAACAAAATATTTTGTAAAAGACAAAAATAAACTAAAATGATGTGAAAGATGCAAAAAGATAAAAACTTGAAAGATGCAAAAAGACAAAAGGTAAAACAAACAATGCAAAAGAGGCACAAACATGAAAAACATGAAAGAACCGAAAAGAGAAAATGATGCACAAGATGCAAATAGAGGGTGACAATTAAAACAAATTCATGTTAAAAATACAAACATGTTTTTCATCTTTTTGCATTGAAAATGTCACTGGTTGGTATGTCTGTACGTGTAAGCGGTAAACGGTGAATTTTAAAAAATGATAACCTTCATCTTCCTCATTGCAGCGGATATTTGACCTTAGTTGAGATGGATCTCAGCATCCGAGAACCTCCCACAGTTGTCTCAGCTCCTTCAGCACCTCCTGGGGCCAGGGAGGGATTTGGCAGCTTTAAAACAATAGGCAGACGTCCAACACTCTCTGAGCCTCCCGTGTACTTCCACATACATTCTGTTTTACTTCGATGGCCCTCTACTCCTGCTTTGTAGTCCCTCTCTCAGCATCGTCTCTCCTCAGGTATTTCATTTATTTCCACCTCTGTCCTCTGGTCATTTTCTCCATTCCTCCTTTAAATTCCTGTTACAGTCACATTGGATTTTACTTTCTTTCCTTTTCCAACTCTCTGTTGTTGAATATTTTACTCATTATTATGTTTCTGTTAGTTTTTTTTAATATTTTTTTTTTTTACAAATTTTACTTTAGTCATTTTTCCCGATTACTTTACTGTTTTGCCTTAATCGTACAAGTTTTTTTTCATGATTTTGCTTTTTTTGGTTCATTTTGTTATAGTTTCATTCATATTGGATCATTTTATTTATTATTTACTGTTTAATCTTGTACATTTTCTTGAGGATTTCGCTGACTTTGCAGATTATTTCATCAGTTTTGATTTCATTTTTGTTCATTATGGAGTTCTTTTTTCTTCTTTTTGTTGAATTTGTGCTTACCGTATTTTCCGCACTATTAGGCGCACCAGATTATAAGGCGCAGTGTCCAAGAATGTCACATTTTTAATTTTTTTCCATACATAAGGCGCACCGGATTATAAGGCG